>LZPO01055188.1:110606-125346 GCA_001675575.1 Neotoma lepida
CGCAACAACACAAACCTTTAGTGACTAATGTTTATTCTGTTATAGTTAGTTTCCTTTGTGTAGGAGAGAAGAAAGGTGTGTCAACTGATATTAAATAGTTCTGATTTATTAGTCTGGATTTTAAGTGTGAAAGTGTTTGGGATGCAAGGGTTCTTCTCATAGCGTAATTCCTCAGAGCCCTTGATTTCACCTGCCTATTCACATTAACCAGGGAATTCAGACTGGGGATAGTTTCCAATGATTAGAGCTCTAGAGAGAGCAATAAAACTTTTCATCCACTGGCTCTCAGTTAGGTGTGCCACATTCCCATTCAGCCCTGNCTTGACTTGATCTTCAAAGGTCAAGCAAAACTATTCACTAGGAAAAAGCCACCTAGGTGTCAGTCACCAGAAAAAAACAGATAAAGAAAATGAGGTGCATATACCAAATGAAATTCCATTCAGGGATAAAGAAAAATGAAATCATAATTGCAGAAAAAAATGGAATCAGAAATAGTGTTAGTTGTGTTAAGTGAAATAAACCAGATTCAGAAATTCAAATACTATGTTGTCTTACCATATATAGACCCTAGATTTAAGTGTGTGTGTGTGTGTGTGTGTGTGAAAAGGAGACCATGAGAGGGGAGGGAAAGATCTTGAGGGAGGAGAAACAAAAAATAAAAACAGGGTTATAGAACAGATGGGACATGAATGCAGAAGGGAGGGTCCTTGGGGGAGGCAGGTGACCAGAAACAAAGAGGTAGGAGCAACTGGGGGACAAATTACAAAGTACGATGACATGTGTGTAGTATGTATGAAAATGCTGTGTTAAAATCTGTTACTTTGGTAATTTAACATTTTTAATTAAATAGAGGATGCACTTATTTAAAAAAAAACTGTCAAGAAAAAAAATCCTTAGTTATCCCTAAGGCTAGGAAGACAAATTATGGTTAGGACTTAATGAGTGCTGGGTACTNTCTTAGCAGAAGGCATAACAGGTTGTTTTCACACCTCTAATGTTGTGTTGCTGGTATCTGCATCCACAGTGAGGCACACAGGGCTGCCCAAGTGGTAGAGGTCACTTATTAGGTGACAGAGTCCACGTTCTTAGCCACCTTGCCAGCAGCCATTACCCAGGGCAAGTTGCCTGTCACNGTGGGCAACTGCAGTACATTATGATAAGAACTTAAACTTACTTACAGGCTGCTGGAAACCAAGATAGGGGTCCCAAACCCTATCTAGGGGACTCTGGGAGGATTTCACAGAGATCGTTAACCCAGGCTTAGAACCAGAGGTCTAGAATCGTGTTTGCAGGGATGTGAAGTAGCATGCTAAGCTAGCAGATTGGTAAGAGTCTTATCATACATAGACTGTGTCAGGGGAGCAGGAGGAAGTGATTAAAAGTCGTGTTGTGTGTAACAGTAAGAGATGGAAATGTGGCATTAGCTGACTTAACCCAAAAGAGAACTTTATTGGTTCAGAGAATCCAAGTCAGAGTTAAGCAGAAAATGAGAGCTCTCACCTTGGCTTCAGGAAGCTAGCACTTGGAACACAAGAAGGCTACAACTTACCATTTCTCATTTCTAGTGGCCTGGCCATGGACAGATTCCCTACTTGGCAGGAATCATGGGTGCCGGTAGCCTTTGGGTTTTAAAATTTTGCAACTTCTGTTGGAACAAAAATCCCAGAGGAAGGGAGGCTCTGATTTCCCCAGCTTGATTGAGTGCCAACTGGTGTGGGAAGGACATTGTGGAAAGGTGTGGTGTGGAATTCTCAAAAATAGAAGCATAATGTTCCTGGCAGAAGTGAAGAGGCTGAGCTGAGAATATAATGTGCGCACTAGTTCTGGTGTCAGTGGGTGATTTTGTGCAGGTTCAGATAATGCTGTTCAGAAAGGCCAGGCATCACATAAAGTAGTTTGAAGAAGAAAGCCTATTAGGCTGGAGCTCAAGTGTCAGGAGGATCCCACGAGAAATGNTTGTGTGGTGGAGGAGAGGGGCCCTTTTGAAGGGATATTGAGAGGGCAGAGTCAGTTGGATGCTTCATGTGGGTAGAGAGAACAACACAGCTCTGGCAGGGCCAGCATCTTAAATGGAGCGCCAGGCACTTCCTTCTACTGAGGTTCCTCCTGTGTGACTTCATGGTTTTCAAGTCTTGAAATCCTGTCCCCTATGATAAGATCTGGGCCCTTCTGAACTGTACCCTAACGTCTTCTAATACAGGGTGGGTCAGCCCTTCCGTCTTCTTTTGCTTTTCACTCTTTTCAGGACATTCTGTAGATTCTTAAGTGCATTTCTGTAGATTTTTGTTGTGTCCCCTGCTTGTTTTGTTTATTTGTTTGTATACTTTTTTATTTTTTGAGGTAGTATCTCATTATGTAACCCAAGCTAGTTTCAAACTGAACTCCCTGGCTCTGCCTTCTTCTGAGTGCTGGGATTATAGTCCCAGGCCAAGGCACCAGTTCCTTTAAAGTATAAACTTCTGATTCACAATCCCTACAGGGTTTAAAAGATGACATTTTGATTCTAAAGCAAACCCTAAGAGATTGAAAACAAATAATTTTTAAAAGCTAACATACAAAGTTTAGCAACACATGCCAATAGTATAGATGCTTTTGGTTTAATTGTGCAGGTGATCAGAATGAGATTTTGATCAGTATGAAGTGACTTCTTGAGAGAAAGAAATTGGTTCATATGTAATTTTTTATTAAAGGGGGATCTTTATTTTAGATACCCCAGGGATTCATAATCAAAATACACAATATCCATTTTAGTCTTGTCTGAGTTACAGAAACCTGAATAAATGATTATTCAGGTTTCATGGTGGCTTTATACAATTGTGACAGAGCCCAAAATCAGCACCATTGCATGAAGTCGACTCCTGTGAAATTATCAGAAAACATTGTCTCTACTCGCCCTTTATATGTGGAGGTTATAGCCCTTGTTTTATTAAACAATCACAAGGATGTTTAATTAAAACAAACAAAACTTTGTGCATCGTCANCTTTACCTACCTTCCCTGAAGCTTTGTGTTCTCCTTGATAAAGTATGTACCATAATCCTATGTCATTCATAGGATGGCTTTGGGGACTACCTGAGATGTGCCTTTGAGAGTTTGATGTACTTNAATTACTATCACTTAACACGTGTATCATTACTTTAACAGAAAATTTTAAATATGAAATTATTTTAGTTGTATATGAAGATGCGTATTGGCTTTTTAAAAAAATCATCTAGATCAATATAAGAAATTTAAAATTTGCTCAGGATTGAACACTCATTTTTCTACCATTCACTTGCTTTTGTTTTGTTTTTAGCAGAAAAGGCCAGTTTGCTTTTTTTTTTTTTCGGTTCCCAAACTATTTTTCAACCTCAGAATGAATCAGTCCAGGGGCTTCAACTATAGTTTAGTGATAGAACACATGTCTGGCATCCACGAGGCCCTGGGTTCAGTCACTGCTAAGCAAGGGAAGTGGTAAGGAAGACTTAAGAAACCCCTATTCATCTTAAACCCAAGGCATGCTTCTGTCTCCCAAAATAGAAGTTGAAATGCATAAAGAAAAACATCTCTTCCCTCAAGATTGTGAATGACCCATTCCAGAGGGAGAAGGTAGTCATAAATTTATTTTTACAAAAATAACAAAACCTTTGATATTTTCTACATAGATGAATTTCTCAGTTTACAGTAAGAAACCACCTTTATGAACACAGAGGTGTCCCATGCAGCTTTTCCCATCTGCAAGCCAGTAAATTTTTGCTCTGAAAGTCAGTCACTTGGAAAAGGGCCAAGATGATTCATTTCGTTATGACCTTTGCTTGAGTTAAAGGAGTCTGGGAGTGAGATCTTCAAACAATTCTGACCCTTTCTCTGATAACAAGTTACAGAAAACTGTCTGTTTTCAAGAGATCACAAAATCTGTAAGGTCGTTTTAGTCCGTGAAACCATTTTAGCATAATCTTAAACTCCATAGACAACAATGCCTCTTTGCTTTCTCTACAAGTAATTTTATTTATACAGTGCAAATATATCCTGGATAGAAGTTTTCTGTGAGCCTTAATTATTTTAACTACTTACGTTGTAATTTAAAGGTCAGGTGATAAAATCTGAAACTTAGTGTCAAATGTGACAGTTGTCATGTAAGTTTGACAAAGACAAAAGTGGTGTCTAATAACCTAACCACATGGTTTCTCTTCTGGTTATATTAAACCACAGGTGATGTCTGTTGGTATAATCAAAAGGTTCTCTTTAGTAGTAATTCCTGCTATAATCCACAGAAACTTCTTTCTACCACCTGTTTGCTTGATGTGGGCTATATAGTGATTTGAAGGCCAGCCTGGGCTACTGTCTCGAGCAAGAAGGTAGATACGCATGGTTAGTAAGTCATATTTTATTATGATGAGGGTCATCACACAAGGTTCACACTCTAAATTCTTATCTATAGTCCTAAGCTTATCTCCCCAACGCTGCTCACCTGTGTGATGTATCTGCTTATATGCTATCCAGTGGGCATTGTGGAGTTCTAGTTGTGTGTCTGTTATCTTGAGAAGTGATGTCACTGGGTTCTGGTTATCACCTGCAGCCTTGGGTGTAGTGGGGATCCTGATGAAGCTATTTTTACATGTCGAAAAGGCCTTTTTTACTATGCTCATTACATCGACAGTGTGATCCTGTCTCAAAAAACAAACCAATCAATCAATCAAACAAACAAACAACAACAAGGCTCCTGATGATGCACAAGTCTGTTATTGCTTGTGGTTTTATATTGCGTGACTCAATGGCTTCTTCCTAAATATAAATGAACTCTGATAATCTGTTGAAAGTATTTAGAGTGTCTTCTATGTGCCTTCTCCTCAAGGCANGAGTTTCATATTGAGTATGCACAGTTAGAAATTTATTTCTGTTGGGAAGAGTTAAAACGAGGACCTTGGGTGCTAGAGAGATGTCTCGGGAATTAAAGATACTCGCTGCTCTTGCAGAGGACCCAGGTTTTGTTCCCAGCACCAATATGGCAACTCACAACCATCTGTAACTCCACTTCCAATGGATCCAGTGCTCTTTTCAGGCCCCCACGGGCCCCAGACACTCCTGTGACGCACATATACACATGCAGGCAAACACTCATGCACATAAAAATAAATCTTTAAAAAAATTAAAAGATTTTAAAAGGGAGTAAAGAGCTTGTTGTTAGAAGTTGGAGGAAGGGCATCCAGGTGCCATCGAGGCAGGAGGCTTAGTGGCTATTGCCTTTAAGGATGTGCGAGTAGAAATTGTGCTTCCTGAGCTGTGTGATCTAGCCCAGGAGGGTCTCGAGCAAAGTGTTGAAGGCATCACCTGGTTTGGGCTCCTTTCTTGTCAAAATGTGAATGCTGACCGATTAACTATGGAAATGGCTGTTGCAAAGAAAGCAGGACACCAGGTCTTTTGCTGAGGTCCCTGATCCATTGGCAGTTTTGTGCAGGGTGAGAGAGCAAGCATCTGTCCAGTTTGTCCAGCACCATGTGTTGAAAATCCTGTCTTTTCTTCAATGTGTTCTTTGGCCTCTTTGTCAAAAACAGGTGACTACATCAGGATCCTCAATTTTATTAGTTGATTAATATCTTTTTATTCAGGTACTATGCTGTTTATAGTATGATAGTCTTGTAGTATAGCCAGGAATCAGGGAATGTGATACTTCTAGCAATGTTTCTATTGCTTATGATTTTTAGGCTATCTTGGGTCTTTCATGCTTCCGTATGAATTTTAAGATTGTTTTTCAATTTCTGTGAAGAATTGCATTGGAATTTTGATGGGGATTGCATTGAATCTGTACATTGTTTTTAGTAGGATGGCCATTTTTAGAATATTACTCCTACAAATCCATGTGTATAGAAGGTCTTTCATCTTCTGGCATCTAATTTCTTTCTTCATTGTTTTAAAGTTTTCATTGTACAGATCTTTTACTTCCTTGGTTAGATTTATTCCAAGATAATTTTTTTTTTTATTATTAGGATAAAGGTCAGGCTATTCAAAATCCCATCCTGGATGGGAAAAGGGCTCATGAAGACCCACTCTTCACGCTCTCACGGAGGAGCTCTTAGCAGTTGATGGCTCCTGGGGAGTGTGGCGAAGTGGGGGTGGGGTGGAGTGTGTGTCAATTTTATTCTGGGATACTATGCTGCCAACAGGCTCATGCTCCTAGCAGATGGCCCTACGCCCATGCACATATAAGCAGCACTCAGGGACTCAGTGCTCTTAAAAAACAAAACAAAAAAAAACGGCTCCTGAAATTGGGAGGGAAACACGGTGATGAGGGATATGGATGGAGGGAGTGAGTGGGGATAAATTTGATCAGAACATCATGTGTATGTCTGAAATTCTCACAGAAAGGGTGAGGAGGAGAGTGAGAAAGAACTGATGGTTTGACATTTTCAGGTTCTGCAGCGGCAGCTGATGCTGATGCTGAAATCTGAAAGTAGTTCAGATTCATTATGAACCCCCTCCTGACCTGGAGTTTTAGCCTTCAGATCTCATAGGCTGGCCTTGGAATTCTAACCTCTCCCATTCAAACTGCGCTTAAATGCTGGCATCAGGGGTGTGCTCCGACACACCCGGTTCAGTTAGTGTGTTGTTTGGTTTGAGATAGAGTGTGTGTGTGTGTGTGTGTGTGTGCGCGCGCGCGCGCGTGTGCGTCCGCGCGCGCATGCACGTGCATGCGCCCATCCTGATTTAGATATGATGTAATCATTGTGTGCTTGTTACTTGACATTAATGTTAAGTTGTTCTTGAGAGAGGGAGTAATAGCTTTTATTTCTTCTTAAACCATGGATTATTAACTGGAACTAGGCGGTTTGGGAAGGCTGAAGTACAGACATGCCCATGATAGCGGTTTTGGCTTTGGCCTCGGGACATGGCNCCTGTTTTCCAGNGCTGTGGTTACCGTGCGAGAAAAGGTCACGAGGCACGACAAAACCCAGTATCAGAGCTTTATTAGAACGTAGGGGGCAGGGAGAGATGGAGGGGAGAGAGAGATAGAGAAAGAGAGACAGACAGTGGACGCAGCCAGTGGGGAGAGAGAGGAAGAGAGAGGGGGAGGGAGGAAGAGGCGGGACTTCCCTTTGCACATGCGCTGTGAAGTCACTTAGCTGGGGGTGTGGCCAGGAATTCCAACAGCCCCTACAGTGACATCAGGTAACTAAGACACCTGCCTGAGACCTCCCCCTAGGCCGTGGCTCAGGGGGAGCCCTTGAAGACTAGAGGTGCCTACGTGACTGTCTCTCTCCTCTCGTCCTGCTTCTGGATCGCCTGGATCGCTCTCAGTTTCAGAGGCTGGACTAAATGCAAGCCAGAGTCCTCCACTGGATTGTGTATCCTCTCCCCTGAATCTGTACTTAAATTCTTAAATTCTTATTGGTTTTAAGTTACCCTAACATTAAACTCTGTAAATTGCTAAATAAATACGTGGGTTTGTCTTGTAATTACTCAAACAATGCCCCATGAATGAACACCCTCCTACAAGGAACCCCAGGTTTCTGTGTTATGAATAGCCACAGGCAGTCTTCCGAAACACAGGAGAGAAAGGAGCAAGGCAAGACCACGGTTTGTAAGGCTTACCCTCAAGGAAGTTGCTTAGAAAATCAAAGCTGATAGGTACTGATGTCCCAGCATGCATCTGCGGTGTTTCTGGAAGCATAGTAGATGGTTTGCAGTTGTCTGGCTAATGGCCCCAGAAAGAGGAAGTCCTGCTGAGTGTCTGGATCTGGGGACAGCCACTCCATCCCCCATCTTCATAACCTCAATCTTTGCCATAAGCTTTACCCTATGTTGGTAAATAATAGAAGCTAGGTATTTCCCCTCCCAAACATTAAAGAGCTACTTAAATTATAGACATACAAAGCACTGTTTCTCAACTGTCATGCTCTTGACCTTTTGGGCTGCATTAATTGTTGTCTGGGGCCTGCCTTGTCCTGTGCATTGCATTATTGGGTATTCAGCAGCCTCTCTGACCTTTACCCTCCAGATGGCTTGATGTATCCCTTCCCAACTTGGAGTCCAAGTAATCAGGACCAAAAACGTCTGTAGGCATTGCATAATGGCACAAAAATCATGTCCTGCTGTAAGTCACAACCTAAGGAAGAAGTTCTTAGGGGGGGAATGGCAACTGAACTTGAGTCCTTTCATTATGTGGCATGGGGTGGGGGTATTGGGAGATTAACCTGCAGCCTCCCTCACGCTAGGCAACCCGCTCTGTCACCCGCTCTGTCACTGACGTACAGCCCCCTAGATGAAAAGATAATACACGTGTTAAATAATTATAAATGAAAATAGCGGACCAGTCTGGTCTTAAATATTAAAAACATTTATTTTAGGAGAAAAACAAAATCTGGTATGTGTTTCCAAGCAGCTGTCTTACATATGTAAATCAATAGGTNTCTTAGTCTCCTTTCTGTGGCTGTGATAAAAACACCCTGACCGAAGCAGCTGAGAGGAAGAGGGTTTATTTAAGCTCACAATTCCAGATTACCATCTGCAATCGTGGGGAAGTCCAGGCAAAGGGAACTTGAAGCAGCTAGTCACATCATATCTACTCACAAAGCAGAGAGAAATGAATTAATGTATGCGCGCTAATTGCTTAGCTTCCAAATCCAGGAATTGTACAACCAACTTTTAGGTTTCTCCACACATCAATTAACATAACTAAGACAGTCCCTCACAAACATGTCCACAGAACAAGCTGATCTACGCAGTTCACTGAGACTCTCTTCCCAGATATGTCTAGGTTGTGTCAAGTTGGATAATTGAAACGATCACGGTGTCCCACTCAATAGATGACAAAGTCCAAAATAACTATTAACAGATAACCGGGAAAGGACCTGGGTTTCTTAACGATTTGGCCTGGGGTGTAATTCTTAATTAGAGCAGTCTAAGTGAGCATCATTAGTTTCATCATTACATATTGAAAAAATGTAAGCATGGGCTTGGGTGATCTTAGAGTACTCATGGAAGAAGGCTAGGTAAACATGGGAGCCACTTTACCTGCTCACATTGTCATTCAGTGACGTGTTTTACCTGTTTAAGTCAATCATGCTTAATATCCAAAGAAGATGGAATGATTTTAAATTTGGGTTACATCAGCATCTTTACATTTACGTTCATCCACCTGTTCTCTCCTGTGACTCTTGTGAGTCCTTTCAACAAATCTTTCAGGAGTGATTTAAAGGAGAAAAGGTATATCCCAGGAAGCAGTGGTGAGGGAACTGAGATGACCCGTGGATGCCTCAGCTATAGTTAGGCAGATTTCCATGTGCTATTTAGAAAAAAATAGTAAAGGTGTATTCCCCTGGGAGGCAGTGTGGAGAGCCTGGTGGCATGTTAGAGTGAGAGTGGGAATCCTAATGTGGCCAGTTCTCCTATGGACATTGAATGCAGTCTGTGCCAGCAAATACTGAACACTGGTGATTACAATGAAGTGAATAAATGATTGTTATTACAGTAGGCAGTGCCTTTCTTTATCAGAACCACTAAAATGTTGTGGGAATTGATTGTCTTCTGCTGTATTTGTGTTTCCCAAAATGTTGTGGGAATTGATTGGCTTCTGCTGTATTTGTGTTTCCCGTATATATTAGTTCGTTTTCCCATTGCTGTTTCAAAATACCCAACAGAAGCAACTTAGGGAAGGAAGACCTTGTTCTGACTCACAGTCTGAGGGTTGCAGTTTGTCATAGTGACAAGAGGTGGCAGCAGAAGGTAGGAGGCAGCTCCTCACATGGAGTCAGTCAGGCAGAGAGTCACTTCTCACTTCTCCCCTCACTGGGCCACTTTCTCTTTTTATTCAGTTGGACCCCTTAGAACAGTGGTTCTCAACCTTCCTAACGCTGCGACCCTTTAATACAGTTCCTCATGTATGGTGACCCCCCCAATCATACAGTTATTTTCGTTGCTACTTCATAACTGCAATTTTGCTACTGTTATGAATCACAATGTAAATATTTTTTGGAGATAGAAAGTTGCCAAAGGGACTCACTCACAGGTTGAGAATCCCTGCCGTAGAATGATGCCTCCCACATCCAGGGTGGGTCTTCCCTCCTCAGCTAAACTTCTCTGGAAACTACCACCCTAGCAGACACACGCAGAGGTTTCTCTCCTGGGTGACTCTAAATATATTCAAGAGGACATTGAGGATTAGCCATCACGACTTATGTCATGATGGTGTTTACATAAGCTAAAGGGAATCAGAACTCCTCTGTACATTTTCAATAAAACGCATCCTGTGAGTTTGCTCTGATTGAAATGATTTTAGTATCTGCTGGACTGACTTCCAGTTTCCTGTACATGTTTATGTCATCATATAAGGTCTTCTGTTGTTGATGTTAGTTTCTTACTGGGACCCGTTTTGTTTTTTAATCTCTTCCAGTGCCTGTACCAACCAATGTTCTAATTCAGTCTTATAACTTGAACCCTGTGCTGTGCTGGGACTACCAGCACATGCCACAGACACCCGTTTTTACTGCCCAGGTAAAGAACTATGGGTGAGTATTGTTCATTTCTTATTTCTATTCTGTTTGAATTTGAATCCTCGCATATTCCATAGCTCTCCGTGTTCCTCCATCATCCCTCCTTCACACTCACCAAACTTTTATCAGCTGTCTGTGGATGTCACAAAATGCTAAGGACGCAGATTAGTTCTTCTCAGTAGTGAAGTAGAGAAGTACTGCCGCCTTCCAAGATTTCTCTCTAGTCTCTTAGGAAACTAAGACTTTTTAGCTGTTAGCCAAGAATAGCCAAAGGCGTTGCAGTAATGTCAATGAGGGCAAACACCACCTTGACAGTAGTTTAGCAGTGTCTCAGAATACTTACAGGTCAGGTGGACTCAAATGGAAAACAAAACTTCAATGTGGATTTGTCTCCTCATGATTTAATAGAGGTTAACTTGATAGGCATGCTACAAAGGCAACCTTTGTATCTACCATACACATCACAGTGAATGCTTATCCCAGGCTTGGTATCCTACAGCCTGGTCATTTGACAAAGGTGTTAGCACTCAGATCTATCCATTGTACATTCTTTTAAGTAAATAACCTGTGGGGCAAAACTCCACGAGGACATGAATATCCTATTCTACATAGGTCCACAGATATTTCAAGAGCTGTTAGTTACTATAATTCTGTCTTAGTTAGGGCCTCTATTGCTGCGATGAAGCACCGTGACCAAAGCAACTTGGGGAGGAAAGGGTTTGTTTGGNNTACACTTCCATATCACTGTTCATCATCAAAGGAGGTCAGGACAGGAACTCAAACAGGACAGAAATCTGGAGGCAGGAGCTGATGCAGAGGCCATGGAAGGGTGCTGCTTACTGGCTTGTTCCCCATGGCTTGCTCAGTCCAGTACCACTAGCCCAGGAGTGTCCCTCACAATAGGCTGGGCCCTCCCCCATCAATCACCAAATAAGAAAATACCCCACAGGCTTATGTTCAGACCCATCTTATGGAGGCATTTTCTTAATTGAAGTTCCCTCTCTTAAATGACTTTAGCTGGTGTCAAGTTGACATAAAACTCTCCAACACAGTCACTTAGTAAATTGAAAGAAACATTAAACTCTGAAAACATACTGTATTTGAAAACTGTGGGAAACAGAAACCCTCATGCATAATTAATGTGAATGCAAATAGATCTGACCCTGGGGTCTTCCGAAGAACTTTAATCTGACAAAACTTAACATGCTTACCTTGGCATGTTTTTTGTGGTGCTGGAGATCAAACCCAAGGCTTTACACTTGCTAGGTAAGCTGTCTACCACTGCGCTACACCGCCAGCTCCCATGTTCCCATGTTGCATTTGTGTTTGTGTGTGAGTGTGTGTGTCTGTATGCAGGAGTGTGTGCATGTATACACACATACATGTGGAGGACGGGACAACCTCAGATGTCAGTCCTTGTTGGTTTATTTGCTTGTTTGTTTATTTCACGTGGGTTCTGGGGATTGAACTCAGGCTCTCATGCTTTGCACAGCCAAGTACTTGACTGGCTGAGCCATCTCTCCAGCCAGTGTTTGCTTTTAGGTCTGTTGATTCCACATTAGGAACTTACCCGTAAGGTACATTGTTATAAAACTACAATTTGAGATTGAATAGGAGATTGAACGCATGACTGCTACAGAAATGGATTACTGTATTTGTAAAATATGAAGGAAATTCCTATTTTATGCACCTAAATGGTAGTGATTTCCAGACTATGTTGTTCAATGAAAAGAAAAAGTAAGTTCTATAAGGCATATGCCCTGTGCTCCACTGGGGAAAATGAATGAGATGAACAGTCTGTGTGGGTGTTGTCTTTCTCTGGGAAAAGAAGGGCAGGGCGTGAAAACCCTGAAGCCAGTGAGATTGGCTTCCTGCAGGAATGGGTAACAATGTTGTGGGAACCAATAGGAAGAGCCTCATGTTTTCCTTAGAGAAATGGGGCTTCCAGGGTTAAGCCAAGAAACAAAATGAAGGTTTTTATAGGGATTTGAGGGAGTTTGACTTGTTTGATTGGTTTAGCAGGTTTTTGTTTCGTCTTTGTGGGGCTGAAGTCCAACTTGTTCCCATAACCAAGCACTGTACCTCCAAGCAACAAGCCCAGCCTGGGAAGACAGAAAAGTAATTAGAAAGTCTCAACTTGTGGCAGAAACAGATGATGGGGACATGTCAAAAGGATCCAATAGCCATCTTGAATCAGGCCCCTACTGGCCAAAGGATAGGACAGCTTAAGCAGCAATATCAATAAGAATATATGATAAATAAGAAAGAAACCCTATATCTATATTGTCATTAAATAATAATGAAGTTGGGAAAATGCAAAGCTCTTTCTTGGGCAAGGAACTTCTAAAATGTTAAGTTTTGGCAAGTGAAGCTGATACCTTAGGTGTTATCTTCTTGTAATACCTGTAAATTTTACTAGGAAGATAAATTTAAAACAAAACAGAAAAACCTGACCACAATAAAGAGCTTTTGTAATGTGTCTGATTTTGTAATTGATTCACATCTGTATTAACAGGCTCCATAATGTTTTAAAACTTAAATATGAAATGTATTGTATGAGTTCTGTCTCTTACAAAGGAATTTACAGCAAGGGTTAAGTATGCCCAATCTCAAATGCTTATGAAGTATTTCATATTTCTGACTTTTTCAGATCTTGAAAGGTTTACATATACCTAAGTAGATATCTTAGGGGTGGGACCTAAGTGTAAACATGAGACTTAGGTCATATACACCTTATCCACATATAGCCTGAAAGTAGCTGTTGTAATTTGTTATGGTGTTTTATCCAGTTTTTAAAATACAATTTTTGTAAGGATTGGATGCAGGGCTTTGCACATGCCCCACAAACTCTCTGTCACTCATCTACTCCCCTAGTCTATATGATATTTTGAATAATGAATTTCATGCAGGAAACAAACAACTTTGCATGGTGTAGCATCTTTTCTCTGTGACATCAGACGGGTGCTCCAAAGGCTTGGATTTTAGAGCCATTTGAATTTCTGAGTATTTGAGTTAAGGATGCTGGGTTTGTATGTCCAATTCAAGAATAAGGGTTTCTTCTTTCATCTGGCTTCTCTGTCTTATTTTATTTCAGCTCTTCCGAGCAGCTGGATGCAAAGCAAAACGCAAATGAATGGCTGAAGTTTGTGTGGTAATAAGATTTACCATGTGTCTCTCTTCCTTTTCATTTTAGGGGTCAATGGGTTGACTCCTGCCTCAACATTTCTGGTCATTGTTGTAGTATCTATGAACAAATTCAGGATCCTGATACATCTGTCTGGGCCAGAGTTAAAGCTACTCTTGGACAGAAAGACTCTGTTTATGCATATTCAAAAGAGTTTGTTATGTGCCGACAGGGTAAGTAGATAGTATGCATGAATAACTTCTTAAAATTTTTATTTACTTATTTATTTTTATGTGTGTGGGNGCTTTGCCTGCATGTGTGTGCACTACATACATGCAGTACCCTCAGAGGCCTGAAGAGGGCGTTGGATCCCCCTGGGACTGCCATTATAGGTGTTTGCTAACTACCATATAGGTGCTGGGAACCAAACCTGGGTCCGCTGGGAGAACAGCCAGTGTTCTTAAGCCATCTCTCTAGCCCCTGCATGGATACATTTTAATTTTGAAGTACTTATGCTTCTGTGTATATTTGCTTTTATTGATAGTTGCTACAAGTGTCTAGTAACCAGATGACAGAGTTTAAGGAGCCAGTGTCTTTTCCTTCTAGGCCCCACAAAACAGCACTAAACTGGCCTTCACTTTGCCACTTCAAAACCTTTTAGCCTCCTGTCCATCCAAATCCTGACCAGTGCTGTTCAGCATGGCTAGACATTGCCTTTCCTTCCCTGTCCAATATGAAATTTATTTCAAAGTTAGATCACAGAGGACGTGGCCACTGGGCTCATTCCTCCTACCTCCCTTAAGTCCTTGAAGACCTTGGAAGCATAAATACCAACCTAACAATACGTTAACATAATACATTAGAGTTTCAAGCCAGCTATGGTGGCCCATAGCTGTCATCCAGCAGGCAGGAGGCTCAGGGAGCAAGGGTTAGTGAAGAGTTTGGAGCCTGTCTGTCCCAAAGAAACAGAAGTGTNGAGTTCTTTCTTGTCTCCGAATCCAAGGTCTTCAGCTCTTTGCCATCCCAGCATCCTACCCTATAGTTTACTGGTCTCAGCTCTCACTCCAGCTCCAGAATGGTCAGTATCCNTTATAATCTCTGATGGGGCATCCCACCTTAGCCTGTGCCCTAGGCTGCTAGACCTGATG
>LZPO01055188.1:138311-148978 GCA_001675575.1 Neotoma lepida
AGGCATTTTTAAAATGCCTTTTTAACTGAGGGGAAAATGTCCCTTGATAACACCCTGCTGTGAGGCTGTGAAGATACTGAAGAAGCTATTTCAGCTACCTGTGTCNTGGCAGTGTAGTCCCAGGATGCTTCAGAACTGCAGCCCTGGGAAGAGCCTGACTTCTAGCTAGGATGCACACTGAGTTTTCAGTCACAATGCCAGTACTGCTCCAGTGAATGATATTAACATGTACATCTGCTGAAGAATGATGCTATGACTTTGTAATGCATAATATCTTGTCTTCTATTTGTGATAGTTGCTTTTCTTTTTTCTTTTTTTAGATTCGATTTGGATTCTGGTTATTGCGCTTTTTATCTTCTTCCTNATAGCTGTCCTGGTATTTGCATGTTGGCATATTAAGAGGAATCCATTTAAGAGAAAAAGCATAATGCTACCTAAGTCCTTGGTAATATATTTAGTTATTTATTTTATTATACATGCTAACATTAATCTGATCCCTCTTTGACAGTCCCTTCGATACTAAGTATCATTCAGGTAAATGATGTGCTCTGAGGATTAGCATTCTATTTAATCTTATTATAGTACTTTTCACTAGACAATAATCTTTCAATCTTCCANACACCCAAAGCCACATATATTTCACTGTGCACCAGGTACCTTTTTTATAATTTTCAGGATGAAAACTGACAAGTTTGGTAAGGAGGTAAAAGTCCAGAAGGAACAATTCACTATAGTACAATCAGTGTAAGTGCACAGTGCAATAGAGGCTTGTGCATGGGCCAGTGAAGACCGTGCCCCACTCTGGAGGATGGGAGTTAGTTATGACTCTCCAAGAGGCAGTGATATGGGAGAGCCAGCCTATAGGCCCCAAAACTTGGCTTTTGCAGAGCTGCAGACATGCAAATACTTCTTGCAGTTGGCATTTAGAAGGAAAGATGGCCCAGAATGAAACCGTCACATTTGACATTGAAGTGTAGTCACACTTCAGTCTCTTGAAATGATTTAAAGAATGCTTAAAGGTAATAAAATGATGACATTGACTCNGACATGACCNGAGTGATATCTATGATGCTTAAAGGGTGCTGTGGATTTGCTGTAATGAACTGTCTCTAAGGTGACCATGGACTATCAACAGTAAGTAGACAGTACATACATATTCTATATGTCCTCCTCACTATAAGGAAGCAAGAGACCACCTTGTATTAAGCCATCTCTTCCTCATTAGAGCAGGAAAATGAACTTGACCTTCCAGCAGTGGCGGTAAAGATGTAACTGTATGCCCCTTGCCAGGAAGCTGCTGGCACAGCAGCCTTCTACATAATCCTTCCAATCATTTACTCTGAGGAAATAATTTCATAAATAAGAATGTGTGAAAGATTCAGCATGTTCTGTGTCTGTTAAAGAAAACATCACTCTAAAGAAATGCCAGGTCACTGGCATGAAATTTACATTGGGAAAACACTTGCTGTAGCTTCCCCACAGACACATAGAAGACGGTGTGCAGAAAGGCAACATGCATGTATGAGATATTTAATGACTTCATATTTTCAGTCTTAAATAAGTTCTATTAAAAAGAAAGGACAAAAGCTAGAGAGATAGCTCAGTGGTTAAAAGCATTGGCAGCTCTTCCAGAGGCCCTGAGCTCAATTCCTAGCAACCACATGGTGGCTCACAGCCATCTGCAATGGGATCTGGNGCCCTCTTCTGGCCTGCAGGTGTGCATGGAGATAGAGCACCATATACATAAAATAAATAAATCTTAAAAAATTATTTAAAGAAAAAGAAAAGAAAAGGCAAGCTGGGTGTGGTGGCTCACCTTTAATCTCAGCACTTGGAAGACAGAGGCAGGTAGATCTCTGTGAGTTGGAGGCCAGCCAGCCTGAGTTCAGGCCAACAAGAGCTACATAGTAAGACCTTGTCTCTTAATAAATAAATAGAAAAGTCAAGCCACATGGTGGCACACATTTTATGTCCTAACATTTGGGAGGTGAAAGCAGGAGTGTCACAAAGGAGTTCAGGGTTATCCTCTGCTACATAGTGACTTCAAGACCAGCCTAGGCTACATGAGACCCTGTCTCAAACAAACAAAAAGATCAAGAAAAAAAAATGCATTGAGTATATTTTAATTATGTGTTCCAAAATACTTCATTTGCTTTTTTGGCTTTTTCTTTTTTAACAGGCATTTAAGCACAATAATTTTCTGTCTTTATTTGCTTTCTTTCTACTTAGCTCTCTGTGGTAAAAAATGCCACTTTAGAGACAAAACCCGAATCCAAGTATGTATCCATCACATCCTGCCATACAGCTGTTCTACAGAATGAGGAAGTGATCTGTGAAGAGCAGCTGTCCACAGTGACAGCTCCAGACAACCCAGGAGCAACAGAACTTGAAGAACTTTCGGATGACACCAAGGCTATGATCCCAGAAGGAAGCTCTTCTCTGNTGGCCCCTGACAGCCCTCCAACTACAATACAGAAAGGCAGTTCTTCCCTTTTGAGTAGTAACCAGTCGGAACCCTGTAGCATCACCACCTATCACTCCAGAAATGGCTCTGACAGTGGCCTCGTGGGATCAGGCAGCTCCGTATTAGACTCCGAATTCCTCCCACACAATAACCCCGAAACAAAGCCAGCAGAGCAGGAGCCCACACCCGTGAGGAAGCTCCCCACCTCCTTTGGTTATGATAAACCACACGTGCTGGTGGATGTGCTCGTGGATGACGGGGGTGGGAAGGAGTCTTTGATTGGGTATAGACTCACAACCGATGCCAGAGAGCCATCCTGAGACTGCCTGAGTTCAGCCAAGGGCAAAGGATCTGATTTTCCTAGGTGGTTTTTCTGCTTTGATTTCATGAAAAGAAGTTGTACCTTAGCTGATATTAACCACATGGAATGTCTTGATTTAGATCCATATGTAAGAATCTGTGGGCCCTGCTGGGTTTACTCCACAAACTCCATGACTCCCCCAAGGAATGTATTGTTGCTTACAAGCTCCTTCCTGGGTGCATTACGTTACCAGTGGCGAATTTCCCTCTATTAACCCTGCTTCCTGCAGCCGCTGCTGCTCCATCTTTATCACCTCAAGGGACATGTCGGACAGTTGTTTTTGTTTTTTCACACGCCTTCATAATTGTAAGTTTCATGTATATAGCATGTTTACAAGTTTCACTTTGAAGGAAAAGCTGAAAGCTACTCAAAGTCGGACTTAAAAGTTTAGTTCAAGCTGATAGAATCTGATAGAACGAACGTGTCAGTGGAAGTTTGTACATATTTTTATGGAGCATTACTTGTTATTTTTAAGTAAAGTGTTTTGAAACCAAAACTTATTTGAGTATTCATTTATTGAATCACTTGGGCCAATCTTTCATAGTTATTTGATGTATTTTCATGGTGTATTTTGTATATTACTTGTCGCTATGCATTAATGCTATAGAGTTATTTTCTAGTTTAGATGTATCTAATCTTTAATTCTAAAAGTAATCTCTTTTTTAAAATGGGTCAGAGGTGGAGGGATGCTCAGTAGCTAGGAGCATTTGCTAATCTTGCTACAGAGGACTGGGGTTCAATTCCCAGCACCCACATATAGGCTCACAAACACCCATTACTCCAGTTCCAGGGGATCCAGCACCTGCTTCTGACCCCCCTTAGCACCAGGCACACACATGCCATACAGACATACATACAGGCAAAACATTCATACCTACAAAATCTAAAAACCCTTATAGAATGGGGCATTTCTATAGTAAGTAATCAATGAGGAAAAACCTGTAGTTCAGAAAAAAAGCAGGTCTCACTGGACAGTGGGGGATAAAGGAAGCTTTCTTTAGTAAGTAATCAATGAGGAAAAACCTGTAGTTCAGAAAAAAAGCAGGTCTCACTGGACAGTGGGGGATAAAGGAAGCTTTCTTTCCCTGTGCAGTGAAGGAGAAAGCCTTGAGTGCTGAACAGAAAGAGAATGCTTAACAAGTGGGTGCCAACAGTTTCTGTTTTACAGGAATGATTGAAATCACTAAGGCGGTAGAGATATAACCCCTGGCTAGAAAGATTGCTGCATGGGTGTGATGCAGGACATGCATGAAGACACATAAAAAGCCAGGTGTGGTTGCACCTGCCTGCAACCCCCAAACAGGAGTCACAAGGATTCCTAGCTCTCACTGACCAGCCAGCCTAGCTAAAAACAGCATCAGGTCCAGGGAAGACTGTCTGAAAAGGTAAGCTGGAGAACAATGAGGAAGACACCACAAGTCCAGCCCTGGATTCCGCCAATGTTTAACCACTCTCGGTACCAACTTTCTGTGTAAATTACTTCATGTGTTCATGAGACCACATACCTGACAAGAAGCAATATAGGGAGAAAGTGTTTGTTCTGACTGACAGATGGAGGGGCTACTTCCTGTCACAGCATGGAAAACTCGGTGGGAAGAGCACTTAGTCACACTGTACAGCCATTGGGAAGCAGAGAATTAATAGAAGGGGGAAGGGGTGTTAAAAACCTCAAGGTCCACCTCCAGTGACCCACTTCCTCNCGTAACCTTCCACCTCCCAAGATCATACAACCTTCCAAAAAAAAGTGACCCCAGCTGGGAACTGCATAAACTAAAGAGATGACCATCCAAGGTATAGTTAAGGGGAAGGTTTTATTGTAGATATGAAGAAGAAAACAGCCAGAGGCATCTGAAAGAGTCCAGAGGAAAGAGAGGACCAAGAAGGACACAAGAGAAATCAGGAAAAGCATAGCCGAAGTAGCAGGGTTATAAGGAGAAAGGAGTAGCTAGGGGGAGGGAAGCTCCTGAGCTGGGGGAGTTTAGGTAGGAGGGTAGGCCAGAAGAGCTGAGAACAGCATGGACTCTGTCTGCAAGTACTGCCATACTGAGGGAGCCTGAGGCCAGCATGTGCTTTGGTATGCTAACAGGGACCACAGATAGCCCTTTGTCCCTTCTGCCACTGAAACTGGGTCCTTTGGTGGAGGGGAACCAACTTCCTGAGTTCCTGAGGAATGCTTGCTTTTGTCTAACCACCAGAATTTGGGGAAGTGAAGTTTCCTTTGGACTTGACAGGGACCGAGTGTTCAAACTCATGAGCCGACAAGGAAGATTTCACATAGTTGGAATAACATGAGACATATCCTGGGCAATGATAATAAGCGAAGTGGGTAACAGAGACGGCTAGCTGGGAAGGAGTAGGACTGCTNTTTGGGGTGAGCAGATGGGAAGCCACTGTGAAGGCGATATTTAAGCAGGCACGAAGGAGATGAGGCAATGAGCATGTTACATCTCAGGAATACGTTTAAAAGAGTGGGAGGGTCTGTGCCTGGCATGTTAGGGAAATGTCAAAAAGACCGTGAAGTCTGGAGAGTGATAGACCCCCAAAACAGGGTACTACCTTCTCGGGAAGAGGGGCCCCAAAATCCCAGACTCCAGTCCAGTTGATACAATCTGCAAGAGGCTTTACTTCAAGGCAAAAAGACAAACGGTTGTACAATCGGGCTTCCTTGACTCTCCCGAGCAAGAGAAGCCCCGAATTGAAATCACATACAGTTTTTAAAGGCAAAGATCACAGAATTATTGGGGTTGAGACATTCCAGAGCCAAANAACCATTAACCTGGATGTTTAGTGACATTCTGCGACATCCTACGGTCAAGCAATTGAGATTCTTTCATTATCACCTGAATGTTTAGTGACATCCTGTGGTCAAGCAATTGAAGTTCTTTTCAAAGAACTTTGNGGTTTACATAAGGTCTTAGTGGCTTTCCCCGGGACTCCTGTAATTGCCCTTAAGCAGTTAGCTCTTTATCCGGATCCTCCGTTTGTAGTGGAGCAGTGGCGGGGCAGCNTATCTTAACAGAAATCTTGACCGCGATTAAACATTAGTTTGGCAATTCTGCTCTGGCCTNCAGCTTCTCGTTCCCAAGGGAGNGGGTTTCAGGCCTAAGGAGAGTTGGGGTCTAACAGAGAGCTGTAGATAAAATGGAGAGTGTGCAGGGGATGAATTTGGAGGTAACAGTCAGCTCATGGAGGGGCCAATAAACAACTGTAAAATTTTTGATTTTCACTCTGATTGAGATGGGCAGGTTGGCATATTCTGAGGGAAATGTTCTGATCTCATGTTTAAAAGGAACACCCCACTTGGTGCACAGGACAGTCACAGTAACAGGAAGGCTAGTCAGGAGGTCATGGCCACAAGTCTGCCAAGACATCATGATAGCAGGGACCCAAGTGATTATGATGGAAGAAGGAAGGGCCAGCCATTCAGATTCCAATGAAAGCTCTTTCCAAGGTCACCTAGCACTTGAAGGTGCTTTTGAAAGGACCTAATGGTTGAAGATACCACAGAGGGTTTCCAAGGTCAATGAGTGACCTTGATCAAGAACAATCAAAATGGGTTCCCTACTCATGACCTCAACAAGGATGACAACAGTAGACANGCTTATGTGGATAGTGGGATGCACGTAAGGCCTCAACCCTAGACAAAGACTAAGGAATACTGAGATGTGGAGAAATAGTCTTCCCCAGAGAAGAATGCGTCAATCTATATTCAATACCAAATGGTCAGCTCTGAAAACATATACATACATGAAGCAGACGACACCGACGTGCCATTCTTTGAAAAAACCAAAGCAGTCAAATCAAAATCTATAGCCCCTCTTATCCAGAAAAAAATACAAAGAACAGACAATGTTAATTTCATGAAGTTTTACTTTACTAAGTTATGTNAATGGAGATTTTCAAATGTCATACAAATGTGACCTTTATCAGAAATGCNTAAGACTGGAATTCTTTCAGCTTTTGGAAATTTTCTAGATTTTCAGAATGTTTTCATTTACATAAATATCTTAGGAATAGAGTCAGAATCTAAACACATAAACTTCATTTATGTTTTATTTCTATCTCAGTTTGCACACATAGCCTGAAGGCTCTGACTACAGTGTTCTTAGTGCAGCTGCCTTTGGCCATTTTTCATCACATGAGAGCTGCTTGTGAGATCATCTCAGCACTCTGAAAGTTCAAGATTTTTGACCAGTTTAGATTTCTTTCATATATTCAGAACAGGGATGTCCAACCTGTAATGTATTTTTGTTCAAGGCTCAAATGACCAAAATTAAACTTAGGTTGCACATTGCTTGTATTTGAATAACAAGGGTCCTTCTTTTCTGAATTCTACTCTGAAAGCAATTTGGATTACAAACCAATTATTCCAGAATTCAGACCTGCTTGAAGGTCATAGACATTCCTTGGGGAAGTTATGAGAGTCGTCCAGTGAGTAAGAAAGGGTAACAGATGTCCCACTTTGCCACTATAGACATCCACAGGTCTGGTGTTTGAATTGTGGTGACAGAATGAGGGAAAGGTCTGNAGCAGAAACGAGACACTCCATCTGATCCACTATGGATGGACACCACCAAAGTCACCCTGAGCATCAGTTTTTAAACACCACTCTAAGGAGAATAAGGGATATGCACATGACCATCTGCTTCCAGTACCTGGCTACAGAAAATGATCTTGGTTTTAGCATTATTGGATCTGGTGTCTAGTTCATTTTTGCCTATCCATGCCTAGAACAGTGCCTGCATCTAAAAGGCTACAATTTTTTTTATTTTGTGTATTTGGGTATTGTATTCTTCTTTGACATATTTCTTTTCCTTTATGGGATGAATACTCCAAATGAAGAGTGACAATGGCAATTTTATAATTTTATAATTTTAAAATTTATAATTTTATAATCACCACACTGTGAATTTACTCCTCGTTTTGGGGCTGTTTACTACAGAACTTTGAGCAAGTACTCTCAGCCTCTCTATGCCTCAGTTTCTTCATTTGAAATATCAGGACAATGATACCAACCTCCTAGGCTAAGAGAGCATTTTAAATAAATTAATGCATGGAAAACACTTAACATGGTGTCTCATGATTATTGCATGTTATTATTGCCTTTCCATGACCCTCGCTATTTTGAAAATAATCTCAGATACCATGCCATTTTAATCTGTAATACTTCAATATGTACCTCTAAAAAAGAACAAAAAATAATAATAAGACCCTATATCACATCTAAAATTAAGTTTTTTCCTCAGAAGAATTGTTGATCTTCTGGAAACCACAGAAGGAGGAAGGAAGAGACTCAAGTCTGTCCAAGTCAGGGGCCTGGGCAAGTTCTCCATATACAGTACAATGGAGATACCTGTTGTCATAGTCAAGAGGANTCTGCCTCCTGAGCAGTGGAGGGCAGGAAGAGGAGGACAGAAAATGTGTCTAAAGCTAGGAGCATTTCATGACTGAAGCAAGGAGAGCAGAAGGCCCCCATGAACTGATTAATGTTCTTTTCACCCAAGATGACTTCAAATTCTATTTGCAGCAATCCTGTATGTATTCTTTGGCTGCCAAGCTAATAGAGAAAATATAACTTGTCTTTTTTGTCTACCTAGTAAATTGTTAGCGATGTTAGTTTTACACGGGTTGTGAGATGACTCACTAAGAAACCTCATTGGATGGTGACAATACTGGTTTGGTTTCTGAAATGTGACATGATGAAAGCTCAGGTTATTGAGAGAATTTAGTTCTTAGATACATTTTTTTTTCTGTGATTTGGATGCTAAGAATTGAAGCCAGGACCGAGGACATGCTAGACAAATACTCATCCCAGCCAGATCAGTTCTTAAGGATTCTTACATAATTCTTTCCCCTTCCTCCCAACTTCTTATTTGTTCTCCAAAGTCAGTAGGGTTTCCTTGGAAACCCTAATCTCACTCTCTGCTGCTCAACATAACACTCTGAACCCAAGTATTTTCTCTTTCCCCTTAAGCTGGAACTTGGAGCGATTTAATTGCTTCAAAATAAGATTCATTGATNAAGATATTGAATATCATCTATGTTCAAATCCAGATGATCACCTACCATTTAAAAATCAGGGCTGGTGCAAAGTTTAAAATCCAGTGGGCAACATCAGCAATTAAGTGAAGGATGATGCTAGGGAAATTGGGAGACAAGATACACCAGAATCATGGAAAGGGAACACAGCATATGCTGCATGATTCTTCAAAGAGGTAATCTTCTATACAACGGCAGNTTCCCTCNGAGAAGTGGAGGGCGTGGATTCAGAAGTCTGCCAAGCACAGGGAGCTGACAGAGTTATCACACATCTCCATACCNTCCACACACGTTACAGCTGTCCTCAAATAACCCTGCTGTGTATCGGCAGCACACTCCATCCTGTAGTTCTACTGTGTTCTCCCCCAGATTCCTACAGCTCTAGTCCTGGCTAATCCCTGTGGTGAAGAATAGGAGANGGCACCTTCCAGCTGCCTGCTGAAACCTTTGCTTTCTCATTTTAGAGAGAGACAGAGGAGACATGAATAGAAAGTCACATCCCAACCTTAGCTCAGTGCTGTCTACATCCCTGACCCCTCTAGAACTCAGCATCTGGAGCTGGGCAGTCTCTGTCTTATTACCTGCTTTGTGGTAGGGCAGCACATATTTGCCAAGTATGAACGAATGAATGAATGAATGAATGAATGAATGAATGAATGAATGAATGAATGAATACTACTCAGCAGCCATCACCCAAGGAGCTCTTCAAAGAATTTGAATGAATCTGCCTGTATACTATTAGGTTTCAAACCTGGGACAAATGGCTGAGGTGCCTATTTATCATATCAGAGCAGACCTGGCTGCCAGATTCTCCCAGCATCCCTCCTGTTACAGGGCCCTCCTGGCTGGCATTCCCTGCCCCCTAGCCTGAACTCTCCATCCTAGAGGACTGGGCTGCCCCTCCCTATATAGTCCAACCATTTGGGTTACCCACTCTCTTTGTAACTTTGGGCCTCCTGGCTGCTGCACCGGCCCCTTCTCTCCCGTCTCCCTTCCCTCCCCCCTCCTCACATGGCTGAGAGTCATGTCCATTCTGGATTCTCCCAGACGTCCCTGCCTCTGGCTATGCTCTCTCACATATCTATAATAAACTTTCTCCTCCACCATACCAGGAGCATTTATATCCTTCCTTTTTATTTCGTTTTTTTCCCATTCATATTCAATGAAAAGGAAGCTAGAATGCATTTCCTCTTTTGACTTTAAAGAGCCTTTTCAAAGCAGGAAAAAGCAAAACAAACAAACAAAAAAAAAACTATGACTTTGTTGTGCTTGTATGCCAAATTTTTCAGCGCCTCTAAAAACACAGGGGAAATTTTTTGGTGATGTAATATCACGAAGCGTTGACAGAGCAGATGAGCTGGTTGAGTCTGATTTCACGGGAGTGATGAAACAGATTTGATGCAGCTCACACCGATATTCTTCCATGGTCACCTTCTTCAGGCATCGTTTGCCTTGGCAACTTTGAAGATCTTCCTTGAGATGAATGGCTGGAAACTGTGGGATGGAAATGAGAAAGGGGAGACATTTATTGGAAGGGGCTCAAGGCCACCTTGGAGAAGAAAAACCTAACAGTATAGCAGGGAGCTCTGTGGGGAGTCGGGAGTGTCAAGGGGCCCCGAGGCAGAAATACCAGGGTGACTGAGAAACTATCCAAAAAGAATTGCCTACAACTCTTTGAACAGCTGCAACTGCCAAGTGTGTTACTCTGAAGTCCTCCTGGTCCCCATAAACCATCCTGCCTCTTAAAGCCAAATTCCCTCAAGATTCATTCAACTCACCTTGCACAATTCCTGTCCCACCCTG
>LZPO01055188.1:149718-161864 GCA_001675575.1 Neotoma lepida
GCACAAGACACAAGACCCTAAGCCACATAGTCAGGACCTAGGTTTCACCGGCCATTTGTTACCCAGAAAAACAGGCGTCTTACTTAACATCTTTCTCATCTGTAGAGTGAAGACTGTAGGTTACTGGGTAGACTTAGAGTNAGTGTATATACTGAGTATAAAGCATCCTCCCCCACTTANCAAGACAAACCTCTCAGAAAGGCCCCTGGAGTCCCAAGTCAATAGGTGGGAGCTCTCACTTAAGTGACTTAAGTAAGTACCCACAACTAGGGAGCTGTTCCATGACTCTACATTAAAGCGACCCCAGCCTCTACCTGACAGAAATATGGGAACTACAGTAGGCTATTCCTCTTGTCCTTGGTAGCAAGGACTTACTTAGCAGGAATTCGAGGGCTAGCAAAATGACCCTGCTTCCCTACCGTACCACCCCTGTAACCTTGGGCATGACGTGTCACTTTGTTGAGCCTGTATCCACACCTGGAAATGCAGTAATAATAATTTCTCTCTAACCTAGTTGTCTGGGGATAACTTGAAAAGAATGAGCACAGTTTCTGATGAATATTTCTATCCATTCACCAGTAAGTGTCAAGAAGGAAGAAGTTGAAAGAGGCTTATTATTATAAAGGCTTATTATTCTGTATTAGTCTGCCTCCACCATCAGCTCCTGTCACTCAGGACTTTACTTTTAGTTTTCCATAGTAAGAAGCAGCCTGTTGAGTCAGCCTGGGCACAAAACCAGCTTCAACAATTGCTCCTGGGCAGATTCCTTCACTTCTCCAGGGCTCAGTCTCTAGACCATGAGAGGAAGAGTTCAGNGGTATCTTTATCAATGAGCAGATGATGGGAAAAGCCCCTCTGTGCGCTGTGAGCTGTTACTGAGGACAGTGGTGACAGTGAAGCTCCTAGAAAAACCAGACATAAGAGACAGAGAGCAAGCAGCCAACCATCCTTAGCAAGTCAACTCTGTGTGGGTCTTCAAGAAATGGTGCCTGTCATCTCCTGATTATTTTTATGTACTAATAGGATTAAGCAGGTAGGATTTGGGTGCACAAAATAAGCTACGGGAATGGACTTTCTCCAAGTCCATACCAACATTCATGCATTGCAGGAGGCCTTCAAAAAAAAAAAGATGTCAACATTATCCATTACCCAAGAAGAAATACTCTTTTTTCCTTTGTTATAAACTTTGGACCCTGAAATAAATTTTGTTATGGAACTCTGGGCTCTGTAAGAGTAAATGCAGGTATAGCTAGGTCACCCATGTCATATGATTTGAAGAAGAAAACACAAATAATCCCACCATGCAAACTGTTGCCTTTTCCTGCCTATGACCACACTCTCACCAGAGCCCACAGCAGGTCTCNGGTAATTCCCCCACTAGTGTAGGTNAGTGAATCTGGGTACTTGTAGCAAGTAGACAGGCAATGGGTCTTTTATCACAGTCATTACATCCCATCTCTATTTGGGAATAAACTATATTCTTTCCCTGAGTTTTAGTTCCTTTACCCATTGGGGAGTGCTGGGGGTTGGTGGTATCACGACCTTTTTTTCCTAGTATGAAGCACATCATTCTGCAATTTTACCTTAGATTAAGGGTGTAGCTCAGGGGCAGAGAACTTGCCCTGAGTTCATTCACTAGAACTGGAGAAGGGAGGGGACTTTTACCATGCATCAAAATCATCACACTGAAGAGTCAACAATGTTCATTCCTAACTCACAGTCACCANTGCCTTCGCTTAGAGCGACTCCCCAGGGCTCCTGATGCAGAGATTACATGAAAACCTTCTGCCGCTCACAACAATAGTGATCACAGTAATGTCCAATGCTTCTGTCCTTCCTGCCACTTTAGAAACCCAGGCAGCCCATGGATCTCTGAAGCCTCAGAAGGTCCAATTTCAGTCCAGAAACTTCCACAACATTTTGCGCTGGCAGCCAGGAAGCTCCCTCACCAGCAACGGCAGTGTCTACTTTGTGCAGTACAAAATGTAAGTAGATTCAGTTGGCAGAGAAGGCCACGGGTCATACGTTCTGGAGTGCAATGGAATGCGAGGCGCTGAAGACCTTTGGAGTTTGCTTTATTTGGCTTTTTGAGGAGTTCTGGGAGGGTTGAGAAGAAGCACAGATGGGGACACAAAGGTNTGATGATGTGTGCAGTCTTTAAGATAGATACGTCAGCTCTAGGGGGCTCAGGAAGGAGTCCTTCAGCTTCATGCATTTCTAGCACATCATGGCTTTTCAATTTGTCAAATGAAGGTTGGCAGCCACTTGCTCAGTCCAGAGCAAACACTCAATTAAGGCAAAGCTATTGGTGGTTGAACTTGAGGCAAACATGAAAGTATGCAAAATATATGTTTAGTTGGTAAGTTTGTGTTTGGGTAGGTTTACTATCTAGAAAATTTTTTGTAAGTATTAATGACTTCCGTGAGTGTGTACACACACTGGGACACGCAGCAGCATGCTCCTCTCATCAGATCTTCATACTTGTTTTGCTAGGTCAATGCCAAAACTCAGATGTAATCAACTCTGTTCCTTTGTCAAGGCTGAGAAATATCCGTCCTGATTGGAGGGAGGCGGATATTCAACTTACACAGTCCATAGGGTTTTCTGAGTTTTCCTTTTCCTAAGTAGTTTGGGAACTTGTCTAAGTAAAAGGCAGGAGCAATTGCAGCTTAGCTTTCATGGTCTATTGTAGAAATCCAGGAAATCAGGTGTAGATATGACCCAGGATACCACCTCTTAATCCATAAACCCATCCATGCGTGTCCCTTCAGTTGGGGTGGACCGAATCCTTGCTCAGATGTTCCAATGAATTCATTTCAAAACAACAATTTCCCTCTGTAAAATGCAGTAATCTTTTCAGTAAAAGTTTCTCTGTTTCCAAACTGGGTTTGGACCCACCTGGAGAAGCTTGTGGTATGTAGGAAATAGGGACTGGTGCTCTATTCCTATGTCCCCTGCAGGCAGTACACATGGGCCCAAAATGAGCCTGTCTGTGGCCAAAAAAGTAATAAGAGGATTTGAAACTGTTCTACCATGAAGCAAAGATTCAACTTGAGGCTCCACAGATCTTTAATCTGTAATTCTTTAAGTTTACATACAATTCAGACCTCAGCATATCCGGGATGATTCCTGTCTCCATAGTATTTTCAACAGCACAAGACATGTGCATAATTTTAAGAACTTTCATTTGTTTGTGTGGCTCGTAGTTCATTAACATCTGCACTATTTTGAATAGAACAAACACAAAATCTTATAGTAAAGGAAACAGGAACAATCAATCACAACAGATGTGTTCCCCTAACAAAGACAATATGTCATCAGTAAATGATAGTCCAAACTCATCAAATAGTGCTGCATTTGTGTTGTGGCTTCTATTTTAATCCTGACACCGTGAAGCTGCTGTTATTGTGTAGACTATAGAGTATAGGGACCAGCGATATGGCTCATTATATGGCGACAAACTAAGTCCTTCAACCAGAGACCCTCCTCCTTAGCTTCCGGCTTGCAATACTGCATGGTCTTAGGAAAGGAAGGAGCTAGTCTTCCACCCCATGGGTTCAGGCTGGCCTTTTGCTTCACCCCATCTTTGTGGTGTTCTTTCTCCCAGTCCTTAGCACCAGAGGTCCCCGAGGCAACTTTCACTCAGTTGTCAATAAAGTGCTGAGCCATGCGTATTCATTCGGTAAGCAGCACTGAGANNGCATGGAGTAGCAACTTCTCAGAATCGGCCCTTATAACTCACCAGCAAGNTGATGAGAAGTNGAAGGGGGACGAATCAGAGTTGAGGCTTCAGAAGTGGTAAGGATGTGGAGGGAATAGTTAAAATGGAAGCAGGTCCACACACCAGAAGAAACACACTGGTACATATTAAAGGAAATGAGCCCTTCTGTTAGCGAGATGGAAGGCTTCAAAGTTCAATTTATCTTTCAGGAAGCTGTTGCCTCGGTTAACATGAAAGAACTTTTGTGCATTGTTGAAGATGGCTTAAGGTTTCAATCTGTGGAAAGATTAACGCACTGGAAAATCGGGAGTCCTCAGATAGGCGAGAAGAAAATCGGGAGTCCTCAGATAGGCGAGAAGAAAATCGGGAGTCCTCAGATAGGCGAGAAGAAAATCGGGAGTCCTCAGATAGGCGAGAAGAAACTGACATCCTTGTGTTTTCCCATCTTCAGGTATGGACAGAGACAATGGAAAAATAAAACGGACTGCTGGGGGACCACAGCGCTCTTTTGTGACCTGACCAATGAAACCTCAAACCTATATGAGCCGTACTACGGGAGGGTGATGACAGCCTGGGCTGGGAGGTACTCTGCCTGGAGCAGGACACCCCGCTTCACCCCGTGGTGGGAAAGTGAGTTTTAGCCAGTTGCTTGCCTTTTCTTTTCTGTCTNTGANCAACCTCTGGGTGGTTAGCCAGNTCCTGTGCTGTGCTGAGACCCATGCTGTCATCTTGATGGAATCCTCAGGACTACGCTAGGCACTCGCTTTTAGTATGCTTGTTTGACAACCCTGAAAATCTGGGGCAGAGGTTCGGCTGAAGATCCGGTACCCTGCTTACACGTAAACTTTTCAATCTATTCACCCCAATACACTCAGAAACAATAATTATTTCTCTCTTTATTCCAAAACTTTCTCACTTCACATACCCTGTCCCTCATATATATATATATATATATATATACCCTGTCTTGTATACCCTGTCCATGTAAACAGTACTTTCCTTCCCCAACATTTGTAATTTTTAAAAAAGATTTATTTATTCTATGTATGTGTGCTCTGTCTGCATGTACAACTTTATGCCAGAAGAAGGAATTAGATCCCACTATAGATGGTTGTGAGGCACCATGTGGTTGCTGGGAAAAGAACTCGGGACCTCTGGAACAGCAGTCAGTGCTCTTAACTGCTGAGCCATCTCTCCAGCCCCATAAAAGTAGTCTTAAGTGCTAATATTGTAAGTCCAACAGACATTTACCAACCTTGCTACCAATATTTGTGAGAACATGTCCCAAGACCTGAACTGCCTCTGGTTAACATCTGTAATNGTTTGGCTCCCCTGGTCTGAAGAGTTTGAGNGTTCATCTGTCTACCTCTTCTAAGTGATGCAATGTCCAGTTAGAGTTAAACTTAGTGACTTGGGTTCAAAATGCTAGATGCAATGGAACTCAGAAGAAAAGTTNTATTTATTTATTTATTTATTTATTTATTTATTTATTTATTTATTATCTCAAGCTCTTTACTTAGGAGATGAGCAGAAGAATTTAACAAACCTACCTATACTCTCTAGCATCTTTTCTGGCTACTACTTGAAACTCAAGCCCAAGACACTCTCCATAGACAATTCTCTAACTGAGGTAAAGGAGGAGGCTGCATACCTGAGCTGGTTTGTACCATTCAGTGGACTTGTGGGTCATCTGTTATATTTAAGCCTAGAAATGGGATCGAGTTCAAATTTTATCAAAGTCTGGCCCATCAGATAAGAACAGGCAAAGACACTGGTCAGAGNAGTGGAGACTCTGGCTGTCTAACTTAAGTAGTGACTGTGTCAGTTAACAAGGGTTTAGATTATTTCTATATGACCCCTTCTCACAAAACAAAAAGCCTTTGGCGGTGGGGGGGGTGTTCTTTCAAAGCTTCACAGGTAGAAGAGAAACCCAGCGACTAAAACAGTTAAGGTGAGCTACTTGGAGCCCTTGAGAGGAGTCCCATCCACTCCTCTGCCTGATCACTTTCATCTTAGTCTTCTTCTTCCTCAACTCCTGAGGCTGTGCAAAGATCCTGTTTTGAAAAACAGGTATCTAGGATCTGAGGACAGTATGTTCCCAGAGCCTGCTGTGGCGGCTAATGAGCCACCTGTANGCATTGGCACTCCCAAGACCTGCACTGAGAAGCATCACGTCACAATTCACTGAGCTCTGACTCCTAATATCTATCCAGAAACAAAGCAGTTANTAAGGAAAATCGTGATGTTAACAGTGTCATCCNGTGCTTGGTGAGACTTCAATGATATGATACCAGGGTTTTTTGGATTAAAAATATATGGCTACAGCCATATGAAAAATCAACTTGCCTCCTATGTAAACTGACGACATGATCCCTCTGTGATGTGGTTAAGGGGAAGGCTTTTACTGTAGATATGAGAAAGAGAACAGCCAGAGGCCTCTGGAAGAGTCCAGAGCAGATGGGGAGAAAGTAGTAGACTGAACATGGCAGCAAACATGGCCACAGGAGAAGCAGCGGCAGAGGGGAGCAGGAAGAGAGGGAGGGAGGAAGGAGAGAGGGAGGGAAGGAAGAGAGGAGGGAGAGAGAGGGGTACATAGAGAGCAAAGAGAGAAGGAGAGCATGGAGAGAGGAAGGAGGAAGACAGAGAGAGTATAACAAAAAGTTATACATGAGAACGTGTGTAACAGGTACTTGTGATACTGAGGGGACCTGAGGCCAGCATGAGCTTTGGTGTGCTAACAGGCACCACACATAACCATTTGTCCCCCCTGTATTTTGGCATTGGGGGAAATGGAGTTTCCTCTGGACCTGACATCTCCTTTGTTCACACAGCAAATATTTACAAGGTACTTGCTACACTTTTGTCTGGTCCAGAGGGAATAGGGTAAGCAGAGCAAGCAGACAAGTTTCTTCCCAGAGTTTTCCGTTTAGTAGGGAAGACACATACTAGTACAATAACCACACNCCCACAAAACGGTACCTGTGATGGATGCTGTAGAAAGAAAATGTGCTCTGTGAGATCCTAGCTAAGAGAGGACCTGGCCAGGGGTGTCAGGAAAANCGACTCTGGGAAAGGACACTTGAGCTGGTCTCAAGATGAGTAGGTATTAAACAGACAGAAGGAAGAGGAGAGCATCCCAGGCAAAGGCAAAGGCATTTGCAAAGACCCTCTTACAAGAGGAACAGAACATGTGTTAGGGACTGAAAAGCAGTTGGTACAGGGAAGCCAGACGGCAGTCGGGGCAGACTGGAAAGGTAGCCAGTTGTGAGAATTTTCTCTTAATGAGTTAGGACCTCCTCCAGAAAAAGGTGTTTTTGTGGCACTGGGGATTAAACTCAATACGGTGGATAGCACAGCAAGCACTATAGCAACAAGCAGTGTCCCAAGCCTCGCAAGATGTCATTTTGATCACATCATCAGATTTCCCAGGAGACCGCATTATCAGCCTTGTGTTTTGTAAAGATCAGTTTGGCTATATCTGGGGTAATAGGTTGGTTATAAAGAGCACATACAGGATGCAGGAAGGGGAAGTGGTAGGCTACTGTGACAGGCTACAGGAAACAGGCTGTGGCTTGAATTGGGATCATGAAAAGGACTGTAGAAAATGTAACATTGGATGGACATGGTGAGAGGCTGGATTTACTGGAGAGAGGGAAGAACGTGTCAAAGATGGCCTCTATGTCTGGTACAGCTACATAGACCAGAGATTATTTTTTGATGCAATTTCATGGGAAAAGAGCAGTTTTGTGGCATGTTGGGTAATCAAGAATATGAATTCAATTTTTACTATGTTGAATTTAAGATGCTTGGAGGCACCCACACGAAATGGCTGTAGAGATCCAGTTCTCAAAGCTAAGAACACCTTGTGTTAAGGACACAAATCTGTGAGTCATTTGCATAGACTGCAATGGACATTGATAGATTTGGATAGGAAAAGTGTATTGAGTGACAGGNACTGTTTTGTGAGACTAGACATTAAGAGTATTTCACCAAAAGATGCCCNAGCAGGAAGAATTTTGGAATATTTGTAACAAATAGCCAAAGAGATAGGAAGAGACTGACAATTTGGTATATTCACAAACACCACAGGGAGACTATGTTTCCAGGACAGGAGTGTCAGGGCTGGGGATTTAGCCCCTGTAGAACATGAATATCCCCTGTTATCAATCCCTGCACAGAAGAAACAAGAGGAGAGGAGAGTTGCCAGAGAGTCTTAGTTTTATCAACAGGCATTTCTAAGTCTGTACACGCTCCTACAAAAGGTTAAGAATATTGGTGTTTAAATTTAGCAATAGCATTAAACAATAAGAATCCAAGATGATGAATTGAGACATTAAAAAAGCAGGCCCTGGATCCTCACGATCACGAAGCTACTTCTGTAATCATTGCTTGGGCCACAAGGGAAAACACTATATAAATATTCTAGTGAGGAAAAAAATGTACAATAGTATTTTGTAAACACAGAGTCANACTAAAGAAAGGGTGTTTGGAGATGCCAAATGTGATAATAATGTTAAATTTTTGCCTGGGAAAAATTAAACACATATCATAACGTCCCAGGAAACTAAATAGGACTGTTCTCCACATCTGCACGTGATGGCAAGAGGTCTCTCTGGTCAGGAGAATTTGGAGCATGAAATGCACAAGCAAGGTTAAATCCTGATGCTCTTGGAAGAGTAAAGTATAAATCCAGGGAAATTCCTTCTTCTGCAAGCAATCAGATAAAAATTGAAAATGGCTGAAAACTCAGTTTCCTTTTGGTCCCAGATTAAGTAGCCAGGGTGGGAGGTGTGTAGTAAAAACTTAACTCTTCTAAACACTTAGAAGTTTGAAGAGAAAACATGATAACACAGTGAATTTACAAAATATAAAAATCTCTGAAACAAGAATTGTGGATTCAAGCTCAGGTCAGATACAATCGAAGAATTAACTCACAGACAGGAAAATAGGTCTGGAAAAAAAAAACATTCAATATGTTATCCTGAAGAAAAATTTTAAAAATAAGAGAAGCTAAGATACATGGCAAACAGAATAAGAAAATTTAGCAGATACTGAATCAAAATTCCAGGAGAAAAAGTACATACATAGCTCTGTATCTATGTGGGTAGGATATATGTCTATCTATCTATAATAACTTTCAAGAATTATAAAAGATTTGTATCTATAGAGTGAAAATTACAAAGAATTCCAAGCAAGAAAATCCCTACTGCAAAATTTTGGTGAATCTGGAACAATTAAAATAACAATGTTAGTCACTTTCTTTATTAATCATAATTTGGTTATTGGCAGCAAAATGAATGAAACAAAAATTCTCTTTTTACCCAGCCATTCCCATAATATACAACATAATCCTGTTGAATTAATTTAATAGTTACAAGTCTTTGAATGGTTTTAAAGATGCTCTGAAATTTTACCTCTGTAAGGAACTTGATATTATCTTTCTTGTTCTAAGACCTCCCTCTACATAACTATTATACTTAATTTTCTAACGAAATCATAGTGTTGACAAAATGATTGGCAGATGTTCTCTTAATATTGATNTAGACAGAATNTTATCAGTCTTTTGCAAATGGAAGGAAAGCGATCTTCATAATGATTTTTGACACATTTCTGAGCACAACAGTGACTTGTCATGATGCAAAGTGTCAATTTATATCATTTAACTGTTNTGTATNCTTTATCAAAATTGCTTATTCTTNCTCCAGCAAAGCTAGACCCTCCAGCCGTGACTGCAGTCCAAGTTAATGCATCTTTGCTGGTGTTTCTCCGTGCCCCAGAGTTGCCATATAGAAACCAACATGGAAAAAATACATCTATGGAAAATTACTATGACTTAGTATACCGAGTTTTCATAATTAGCAATTCACTAGAAAAGGTGAGTTCAGATGAATGGATGTCGGGTCTTTTGTTTACTTAACCAACATTTTGCTCATTTCCCACGACCTGTGTTATGTCTCTGGATCTTTCCCTGTCTCCTTGTCCTTTCCTCGTCACTGAGAAGCAGTCAGAATTTATGTGTGCATGCATTCCTGTGTGTGATGTGTGTGTAGCATATATGTAACCTTTCAGATACTTGGCTTGCTTCTTTCAACTTTCCTGCATATTTAAAAGTTAATATTAATATTTCATTCCATTTGTCTGATGTTAATGTTTATTTCTACTAGCTTTATACTCCCTATTTATTTCAGTAGCTTTTGAATCACAGTATTGTTTAGCAGTTTTTTGCAGGGGGGGTATTTATTTATTTGTTTGTTTGTTTGTTTGTTTGTTTGTTTGTTTATTTGTTACTTATTTTACATCCCGGTAGCAGCTTCCCCTCCCTCCTCCCCACCCCCACCCTTGTTTAGCAGTCTTGCTGTGGTAGTTTATATTAGAAAGTCCACTGCCAGCACCTTTATCTAGGTTCTACGGTGAACAGAATGTCCCTTTTCTGTATCCATCTAAGTCAGGGCTCACTTAGGTGAAAACAAAAACAAAAACGAACAAACAAACACTCAAACTGGTTCAAATACAAAGCGGGCTAGTTCAGCAAGAGACAAGACGCCATCCATAACAGCCAGAAACAGGAAACAGGTGCTACCAGACTTTCTAAAAATCAGAAAAATGAAATGGGAGGTGAGGTCTACAGACTCCCTCTCTGTCTTGACTCTCACTCTCCCCCCACGCCCCCTTCTTGGGCCACATTTGCCACTGCAGTAACCCCTGCAAGTCCACGCCATTTCCTGACTCAGAGCTCACATACTTGAAGATGAGACTCTGGCCATGGCTCCCTCCATCCTTAGGCTTCAAGGAGAAGTCATGTGGCTTGACCACTTAACAAGTGGCTTCATCCAGTTATGGCCCAGGGCTTTGGGGAAGGAGGCTTTACCTGAGGATTGGCAGTGATCACACACAACTCACTGATTTCTACAAAGGAACAGCAAACCAATGACTCACTGGAGACTATTTATCATCTGATTTCTCTGTTTGTGTAGGAGCAAAAAGCCTATGAAGGGACTCAGAGAACGGTTCAAATTGAAGGTCTGACACCTCGTTCCAGTTACTGCATAGTGGCTGAAATATATCAGCCCATGTTAGGCAGAAAAAGCCCAAGAAGTGAGAGGAGATGTGTGAAGATTCCATGAGCCGGTTTGAGGCGCTCACAGGGCAGAAACCATTGTTGAGAATGGGATGGCTCATGCCTGCAACAGCTTGCTGAACTTCTTTTTCTATTTTCTTTGAGCAATGTCTACCAANACCTTTCAAGGGTTTCTTTGTCAACACTTTCTTTTCTGTTTCAGTTANAAAGTAAATTTGAACAGATTCAAAAACTAGAATTTAAAGAGCATATAAAGAATAAAGAGCTTGTGGTGGGGTATGTATTTAATCCCAGTGCTGGAGATCTCTGATTTTGGAACCAGCCTGGTCTACATAGAGAGTTCCAGGCTAGCCAAGGCTACACAGTGAGACCCTGCCTCAATAAAATAAGATAGTAAGATAAAGATCTTCTATAAAACACNGAAGTTTATTTCTGAATATAGCAACTCTAACAATAATCTTTTTTCTGTTAAAACTGAAAATTAAGAATCAAGGAATAAGAAGCATTTAATAAAATGTTGCAATAATTTTTTAAAGCATTAAGAACAGGCAATCCTGCATCAATATTTCTTCTGCTTTGCCATAGATACATTGATTTAATATTTTATGTGAATGAATACATTTTTTACATTTCTATTTTACATGCATATATGTTCATAGTTTTATTTCTTATGAGATATTTCTACTTAGTGACCAACACTTTAAAAATAACCTCTCATGGCTCTGAATTAATCTCTAGATTAAGATTTTCAACAATAGCATGTAAATGTTGAAGGAAGTCTCCATAACACAATTTCTCCTCACTTAACACATAATGTTAGTGAAAGTACCCTTTCTGGTTTTGTTTTGAATATTTCCTTAGAATTTACCTGTGTTGTCAAAATGAAGCACATATTTATCAGCAGCAAAGACGGAAGAAACATATAGGCACACTGATAACTTAGCCATTCAGGCAAAGGAGTTTCTTTCTGTTAGACAGTTTGGTTGAGGACTGTTGGAGTCCTTGTAGGAAACTTGACTTGAAGCTAAAGACACACAATGGATGCTTAAACTGTTTCTGAGATTATAAAAAAAAATCAAAACCCTGTGAACTCTGCTGCCTCTCCTGAGCAAAGATCAGGTGGCCTAAGGCTCAGAAAGTTGCCAGCTTTACCTGGGTTAAATTTTTCTGTAGCTCATTGAACTTATCTGCCAGCGAGGAGATGTGTATTAGAGAANATTTGTGATCTTCATGAAAGATGCCCCCAAATGTAACTTCTAAAAATACAATCAGTGATAAATGGCTACAGTTCATTCAAAATGTGAGAGACGCATGTAAAGCACTATCTAGAGCATTGGCCCTGCTGTT
>LZPO01055188.1:166425-186491 GCA_001675575.1 Neotoma lepida
CTGTAGAAGCTTCCATATACATATACGTATATATATATAGTTTAAATAGAGTTACCATTTAAGGGGTCAATGCCCCTGCTAGACATCACAGGAGGGCAACAAATAAAAACCCCAGTGCCAGGAATGGGGGTACCTCTTTTGGAGTTCTTGGCTACTGGGGTCCCACAGATCCCCAAACATTGCAGACCGTTGCCACTCCTCTTGGTTACCATCTTTACTTGATGGTAAGATCCTATTGCTGAAGACAATACTTACTTGAATCATTGAACATGGGGAAATCAAGCTCATACTTGTCTGGAAGCCTCATCCTTACTGGCTAGCTTTTAAAAGGTGCTATGCATGAGGCTGGAGGAGAAATAATCATCAGTCTTACCCAGCTGTGAGCCCTGTAAACTACAATAGTGACCAGCCTGGAAATATATGCCCACTGTTATCAGGGCCAAGAATCTGTAACTATTAGATCATAGGCCCTAGCAGAGAAGAGAACACACTACTATGATTCTAAATGGGCATAGTATCAAACCAACTCTTAATGATTTATCACTACACCCACAGCTTACTGCATCTCTCAACCCACATCAGAGAAACTTCTATTTGTAGCAGAATGAAGCAACATAGAGACCCACAACTGGTTAAGGTGCAAAGGTTAAGATAATGAGGAGTGCTCGGCCGTAAGTGGGACAATTCTATCAGACCCCTTCCTTCTGAACCTCAGGGATCGTCATGGAAGAAGGCAGAGAAAAACTGTAAGGTGGTAAATGAGTACAAAAAACAGTGTTCTAAGTTCCACGACTCACAGTAGTTGTGACAGTGTATACAAGACCTGCACAAACCTGTAACAAGTCTTTCTCTGTTCTGCCAGCCAGCTCCCAAATAATGATATGGAGACTTATTATTAATTATGGAAACTAGGCCTTAGCTTAGGCTTGGCCCATTAGCTCTTATAAATTAAATTAACCCATTTATATTAATTTACGTTTTGCCCTGTGGCTTTTTATCTTTCATTCTGTATGTCCAACTCCCCCCCCATCTATTGGCATCTCCCTCATGCCTCGGTTCCTACTCCTCTTCCTTTCTCTCACTGGAAATCCTGCCTATACCTCCTGCCTAGCTATTGGCCGTTCAGCTTTTTATTACACCAATCACAGCAACACATCTTCACACAATGTTCAAATAGCCCACAACACAAACTCAAGACAGAAAATAAATCCCAGCATGGAGGAGAGGGGAAGACACAACNTCCCACCCCTGGCTGAGAATCTATTGCCAATTGGTAGCTGCAGGAGTAGAGAGAGCTGGTTTTCTTCAAGAGTGTGGTCCCTAGTAGGTTGACCATGCTTGAGTCAATGGCCCCACATCCAAGAATATATGGCAGCACAAAATGAACTTGATGGCAAAATGAATAAATTTAAAAAGAGGACAAAGTTGGGTGGGTAGGACAGGTCTGGGAAGAGCTGGGATCTCAGNCCTGTATTACCAATCTCTATGCTTTAAGGCAAAGGTAACTGCAATCATTCCTCTTGCTTTTCATAAACCTCTAAAACAAAAGTAAGCCCCATAGGTCAAGAAGGAAAATAATTCACAAAATACTAGCTATGAACCTAATCTTGCCACCTCAAAGTGCACAAGTTCATTTCCTTTCTTCAAGCTGCATGAGGAAACATAGAACAATAATCTAAGAGTAAATTATCCCCAAGGACTTTTTTCACCAACATAATGGCTGGTGAAACATTGACACAGGGAAGAATAGGCTAAATTGTTGAATTACCACTGTGCACAGTTATCATTATTCTTGCAGGAAAGTTCACATCAGAACCTCTTTCTGATGCTTGAGGAATCTGCCCAGTTTATGGAATCAGGGCAGATGCTGTCTTTCCCAACACCGCTTGTAACTCACATGTGAAAATGTGTGTAAAGATGCAAATCACTAAATTGTACGTGTGTAAATCCATANATGTGTGATCNCTGCTCACATGAAGACACACTAGCCACCCTTTATCCATAGCACATTATGCTCCAGGTGACACTTGAAACCACAGGTAGTGATGAACCCTGTATATATGGTNCTANATGTTTTCTTACATGTGTCTACAATAAAGATTAATTTATAAATTAGTCACAATGAGAGATAACAATAAGAAAAACAGAGCACTCATAATAGTACACTATAATAAAATTGTGTAAATGTGATCTCTTTCTTTCTATCCCTCAAGATAAGTAACATGCAGAGGTTGGACAAATAGGTAATTCATATCCCACTTGGGGTATAGTGGGACAACACAAGATTTCATAATACTACGATCCATACTGTTGCTTAAAATTTAAGAATTGTTTGAGGATTTCCATTTAATATTTTCAAAGTGAGATGGTTTCAAGNAATGGAAATCTGGGAAAGTGAAAGTTGCAGGTAAGGGGACATCNCTGTATAGAATATTTCCAGTCCATAGACCACTTCTTGGTAAAGCTGTCACAGTTACTATTGCTGCCAGTACATAGTCTCTAGCATTTGACTGCTTGCATCCAATGTCATGTCTATAAAATCCATTGACATTTTGTTACGAACCAATAGTTCATTTTTTATGTAAATGAATAGATTTCCCTTGTCTACTTATAGTGAATACATACAGTGAATGGATGGGAATTTAGTTGTCTCTTATTGGGGGGCTATTACAAGGAGATGTGCTTTTCAGTAACAAATTTCTGTTGGCTATATAGCAAGGAATATAAGTCATAGAGTTTAAGTATGGTTAGCTTAAGTGAGTACCAGCAAATGGTCTTCTGAAGGGATTGTTCCAATTTCTTTTTGCACCAGCAATACAATAGCAATATGAGAATTTAAATTATTCTTAATCTTTGTAGGTATTTAGCACTGTTTATTTTTTTATTTTGATATCCCTGGTAGGAATTCCACTATTATTATGTGCACATATATATTTAAGTGAGTATATTTTGAAGACACGATCAGAAGAAACACAGAGTTTCTTCAAAGAGTTATAGAAAAGACAGAAATATTTGTAACCATTGAGAAAAAAAACACTAATTAAGCTTCAAACTTGATTAAAGTCAATGAAACCACAATCTGCAGAGATATCTTTTCTGAAGGAAATAATTCTCACATCTGCAGAAGANTTTCATTTTNCTTGCTTGCTCTGGGAGAAATTTTGAATGTCATTCAGTGTTCTCAGATTTGACATATACCTAGGTGTTTATTGACCAGGTGTTTAGGACAGACATGNTCCTTACCTNGTGCANGANCATTTGCAGCCCTGCAACTANTGTCAGAAGAAAATTGCATATATAATGATTGGNGGAGGGGAAGTNTCTGAATCCCAGTTAGAACATGCTCGCCTTGCTTCATGCTAATACCAAAGACTTTATCTCCCTCCTTGGANCTGATAGCACAAGNNTCCAGTCATAANGCTCTACATATGANTCTACTGCTTTTATTTATTAATCCTATATTGGCAAACTCCACAAGGAAAACCAAGCAGGAGTAGCCTGGGGTGATCACAACAGTTATGACTTAGAATGAAGTCAGGTTTATTCAATGCACCCAAACTTATTACAAGATTCTTCATCAAACAAGCAACCTGAGGGTGCAGTGATGACACGATTTCATGCCACAGGCCAACCCTGTGGTCAGCAGTTGGCTTTCAANTGCATTAGATGGTGCAGTTTGAGGACTGGTGATTTCTACGCAGGAACCAGGGAAGTCAGTTGGCCCAAGGTGAGCTTCANGTTCCTTTAGTTTAGTCAGGTTGCTAAAAACCTAAGCAAGTATTAACTAATGATTATCNAAACCCCCAGNAGACATAAAAACAATGTAATTCTGGGAATGTGAAGGCCAAGAATAAAGAGAAATGTTTAANCTTTACTATAATCCTTTNGTCTAACAACTTTAATTAGTTTTGTGGACTTTNAAATACTTTTTTATTTTATGTTTGTCTTATGAGGCTTACAGATTTAANGAGCTGTGATTTTATAATAATTATATTTTGAAAGGCTTTTTATCAGATTTTTAATAAGTGTTAAATGTTTGAAAACATACAATGGATTAAATTTATAAGATTTTTTTGTTACCTGTGTAAATATGTGATTATTCAGGGAAATGTCTTTTAAAAAGTGCCATTTGACTAACAAATTAAAAATGATTATTAATTGAACATTAAACTGTTAGTAACCACTAAGGACATATTTTCTCATATACTAAAGCTCCTTAACCTTTTTTTTTTAATCTGTGAACTCCCTGCTCCAAGCTTCATGGCCTCAGCAGTACTAAGCTAATTTCTATTTCTGGTGACCTAACTATGAATCATTAAAAGTACTTGGAACATACCTTGTGCACTACACCCAGTTGTTGATACATAGAAGCCTACTGAGAACATCTGTTCTCTTGACCAATACCATTTAGCTCTCAGGGAAACATCTCTCTCATGTACTGTCCTATGTCTGGAAATAAAATATAGATACAGGGGTGGGTGTGGGGTGGGCATGGCTCTACCAGTAAAGTGTCAGAGTGAGGACCTCAGTTCAGGTCCCCAGCACACACAGAAAAGGCCAGGTACAGCAGTAAGAACCTATAATCTACGGGGAAGGAGAGGCAGGAGGATCGTGGACCAACTGGTCATTCAGCCTAGCCAAATTGACAAGTTTAAGGTTCATAAGGAGAGTCTCTCTCAAAAAATAAGATAGAGAGTAAGAAAGGCACGTAACAACAACCTCTAGCCTCCACATGCATGTGCAAATATGTATACACGTATATACGCGCACACATACAGACACACACACACACACACACACACACACACGCACGTACACTCACATACAGTCACTGACACATGGATAGAGAATTATGGATTCCGCTACTGAGTTTGCCAGACCTAGCAGCTTCATGTTTCCAGGGGAACCCGAGTAAGTGTCTTAGTTACTTTTCTACTGTTGTGAAGAGACACCACGACCCAGGCAGCTTATAAAAGAAAGCATTTAATGGAAGGCTGACTTTCTGAGGGTAAGCATGTGACCACCATGGTGGGGAGCATGGGAGCAAGCAGGCAGCCGTGCTGAGGGAGCAGCGCTGAGAGCTCAGGTCTTATTTGCAAGTGGGAAGGAGACGGAGAGCCAACTGGGAATACCTTGAGTTTTGAAACCTCAAAGCCCACCCTCAGTGACACATCTCCTCCAACAAGGCCACACCTCCTCCAACAAGGCCACAATCCTTTCTTGGGGGACCAAGCATTCTAACATGAGTGTATGGGGGCCATTCTCATTCAGACCACTAGAGTACATAACAAGGCAAGTACTTTTGCTAAATCCGTCCTCTCTTACTTTTGCTAAATCCATCCTCTCTTAGCATCAAACTAGCTCATATTTGCACCANAAAGCATCATTTTCAANGAGCACCCATTTTTCTACTTTNTGCTCATGTTTCCGAACATGTGTCTGAATGTTTTAACAAGTTAGTTTATGGTATGCAGCAATTTCACACAGTACCTAAGAAATTTCTGTCAGTGTTGAANAATTCAATTTTGTTCTTAAGATTGCTTACAGGCTGTAAAGATGGCTCAGTGGTAAAAAACAAACACAGCCCTTTGCAGGGGACCCTGCAAGTTCCCGGCACCAACATCAGGGAACTCACAACTGCCTGTAACTCCAGCTCCAAGACATCTGACACCCTTCGCTAGCTTCTGTAGGCACCACAATCATGTTTACACATGCACACTGTTGTAGAACATTATTTTAAGGTGTGTTACTTTTGTTTATGTTGCATTTGTTAACTCTGTGAAGCTGTGTTACTGTGCCTGTCTAAAACACCTGATGGTCTAATAAAGAACTGAATGGCCAATAGCAAGGCAGGAGGGAGGATAGGTGGGGCTGGCAGGCAGAGAGAATAAATAGAAGGAGAAATCTGGGAGAAGAAGAAAGCGTGAGAGAGAAGGAAAGGAGGACGCAAGGGGCCAGCTACCCAGCCACTCAGCCACCCAGCCAGCCAGCTCCACAGCCAGACACAGTGTAAGAAGGAAAGAAAAGGTATACAGGAATAGAGAAAGGTAAAAGCCCAAAGGCAAAAGATAGACAGGGATAATTTAAGAAAAGCTGGCTAGAAACAAGCCAAGTTAAAGCCAAGCATTTATAATTAAGAATAAGCCTCCATCTATGATTTATTTGGGAGCTGGGTGGCAGGCACCCCAAAAAGAGCAAAAACAACAAACAACAACACACACATATACACACACCACATACACACAAACACACANAAAAATACATACATACACACACACACATACACACATTTTAAAATAAAATAAATCTTAACTTTTTAAAAAGATTATACCGCTTATGTCTACACATAATATCATTAAGGNTAGTGTCAATCCCACCTAGACAACAGGTATGAAACTTGAATTGTTTTTATAAAAATAAGTATTAAGTTTTAGTTAAAATTTCAAAACATTGAAGTGTCATTTTAATGTAAATAATTTAGTTTAAAATTTTATTAATTATAAATATAATATTTTACATTTACTTATTTGTGTGTGTGTGCCTGTGTGTGTCATTGGTGAGTCTGGGGAGGTCAGAGGACAACTGTGGGAGTCAGTTCTCTCCTTCCACCATGTGGGTTCCAGAGATAAACACAGGTTATTAGCCTTGGTGACAAGCACCTTTACCTGCTGAGCCAGCTATCTGGCCTTACCTGTATATAATTTAACTAATTATAAAATAGAAACATTGTTTCACTTTACCTCTTATTGTGATAAAATGTTCTGAATAAAGTAATTTTTTTCTTTTATAATTCTTAGGGTCATCCCAGGGCTTTGAGCATGCTAGGCAAGAATTCTACCACTAATCAACATACCAGCCTGAGAACTAACTTTTTGAAGACAATATTGTAATAATTCTCATAGTATATTGTATCATTTATTTTTTTTCTTTTTTTTCTTTCTTTTTTTTTTTCGAGACAAGGTTTCACTGTGTAGCTTTGGCGCCTTTCCTGGAACTCACTCAGTAGCCCAGGCTGGCCTCAAACTCACAGAGATCTGCCTGCCTCTGCCTACCGAGTGCTGGGATTAAAGNCGTGCACCACCACCGCCCGGTGTATCATTTATTTTAATTAAATTACAATCAAATTCCAAACAACCTGAACACAATTATATTTCAATACTGCATAACTGAAAATCACTATAAATTAAGAATAAAGCAGGAATGAATAATTTAGGCTTCATTATGTAAAAACAAGCCTATAATTTTTGATCTGCCTAAGATGGGTCAGTTTGGTAAAACACACATNGAAGAAGGGAAAGGTAAGAGAAGAAGCTACAGGACACCTTTGAGGAGTTTTTAGCTTAAACTTTTTTAAATGAGGAAAATGACATTTTATAAATTTTAGAAGTTGTTTAATAAAAGTTTAATTCCTGGCCAGATTAATGACAACAAACAAAAAAAAATTCTCATCAAATGCACATCTTTATTAGCTCAGACAAAATCCTTAATCTTTAACAAAGGCGGCTTTATTCCGAATGATGAGACATCATCAATACACTTGCAACTATTGGACTGAAAAGCCAGAATCAATAGGAACCAACAGGACTTAAGCCAACACCAACAGAGAAAAATCAACTCCGTGGTCTTCAAAGCACACACCATCCACCAGATATAATAATATTTATCTGGCATTAACAGCACATGAGTCAAAGAAGACATTGGATTTTCTAGACTCAGTAGAAATTATTGTGAAAGTTACTCAATAAATGATCCAGCACAAAAGAATTTTAAATGGAAAACATGTCCCTTTTAAGAGTATAAAATTCAAACAGGGATAATTCCCTGAATGGGTAATTTAATTGAAAATCTGAATATAATGTTTATCTATAGCAAAGGTAAAAATCAGAGCANCAAATTTCATTGTGGATACTGCTGAGCTAACAGAAAAAGTAATCAGAGATGTAGAAATCAATGATAACTTTATTACTGTATACCAATTAAAATTTTTACAAGTCTGAAATTTTAAAAATTTCACTTGAAATTTTAGTTACAAATTCCAAATTATAGATAAGAAACTCGAGTTAGCCCAAACTTTGTTGCTGTAACAAGACACTTAACATGAATGACTTAGAAGGAAATAAAGATTATTTTGGTTCACACTCTCTGAAGTTTCTGTCCATGGGTGGTTGGCTCCATTGTTTCAGACCTGTGGCAAAGNAGAATGCCATGGTGAGGTATGTATCTGCCCACTTCACAGCCACTGAGAAGGAGCAAGAGCAGGAGGGACCATGGTCAAGACCTGACCTTCAGGGTCACACTCTCAGCTAACTACGTTCTCCAGTCAGACCCACCTCTCAATAGTGCTATGGGTTATGAACCCATCACAGGATTGAGCTAATGCTTAGGTCAAAGCTNTCATGATCCAGTCACATCCCCAAACCTCGACTCCTGGACGTTACAGAGGGAATCAAGCGTTCAACATGAATGCTTGAAGGGATAATTCTTATCAAAGCCACAANCTTTTAACAATGCAATCAACATGGCTGTTAATAAATATGGTAGAACAGAGAATTTTAGCCAGAAAGTCTAGGCATCTTCTCTATCACATAGATGATAGTTAGAATTTATTACCATGAGATGGAACCAAATTGTGTCAACAATAATGAAATTCTTTGAAACAATTTAGGGATTAGACCAACTGTTTCCATCTGCTCAAATACCAACTGACTTTCTGGAATGCATATCAAATTTGATTTTACAAACCACTCAGACAAAAGAACAAGTGTGCTGAGGAACAGCTGTTAAATCAATGGTTTGTTTGTTTGCTTGCTTTTAATCCAAACAATAAGTAAGTGGCCCTAAAAGAAAAGCAGGGACATTCTCCAAAGAGCTCTGCTAGAAAATAAAAATTGAATTTTTATCTTCTACGGTTATTTGATATGGAACATTGTATACTATCAAAAGCTTCCTAAAAACAAAGCAAAGATACCACCACCACCAATCTCAGTTGGGTTGTTTCCATTTTTTAAAGCCATTCAAAGGCCTTAGTGGAACAAAGGTTTCACCAAATTAAAATCAGAAAGACACTAAGGATTTAAACCATAGCAGGAAGGAGGGTGTGTCATTGCTGTGAGGGAGAACAAGATNAAGCAATCACGATTAAAAAAATATAATTAGTCATTACAAATGGAAGCTATCAGAAAAGAAGACAAGGAATACATGTTACAGAGTAAGAAATAGTAGGTAGGTAGATTATTCATCTAAATAGTATTGTTCCATTAATAGAAAGCTTAGATATATGCAATAATATTTAAGTTCATCTTTGGTAGTTTGGCTGACATTCTTTTCTCCCCTTTTATTGAAAACGGATTTTTTTTCTCACATATTATCACTTGATTGCAGTTTCCCTTCCCTCTTCTCCTCCTAGGTCCTCTCCACCTCTCCTCCCATCAAGATCCACCCTTTCTGTCTCTCCTTAGAAAATAAAGAGGCTTCTAAGGAAAAATAATAAAATATAATTAATATATAATAAGATAGAACAAAAACTAACACATCAGAATTGGACAAAACAGAAGGAAAAGAGCCAAAGAGAAGGCACAAGGTAAAAAGAGAGAAAAATGTGTGTGTTATATAAAATAATAATAATAGGATAAAATTTTTTTAAAAAAGGAAAAGTCCTAGCATGACATTGTGAGACAGGGAACCTTCAAAGATAGTTGAGTTTTCTGTTGGTCACCCACTGCTGGGCACGGTATCTACACTTAAGAGCAGTTTGATTCCCAATGAGACTCCCTCAGAGAAAACTAAATTTTCATTTGCGTGAGGTTATGAACTGAAGATTGCTTCTGGATTAGGGATGGGGCATGTGTCTACTCCTTTCAGCTCTAGGATCCCACCTGCTGCAGACATATGCAGGTCCTGTGCATGCTGCCTCAGTCTCTATGAGTTCATATGTGCATCAATCCTGTTGATTTAGAGGGTCTTGNTGCCTTGGTATCTTCCATCACCTCTGGCTTTTANACTCTTTCCTCCTCCTCTCCTCAGGGTTCCTTGAGCCCTGTGGGGAGGGACTTGATGAAGACATTCCATTTAGGGCTGAGTGTTCCAAGGTCTCCTACTCTCTGCATAATGTCTGGCTGTGGGTCTCTGTATTTGTTCCCATCTGCTGCAGGAGGAAGCTTTTCTGATGATGACTGAGCAAGGCACTGATATATGAGTATAGCAGAATGCCATTAGGAGTCATTTTATTGCTACTTTTTTTTTTAGAACAGTAGTACTTGGTTTTACCCTAGGTTCCTGGGCTATCTAGTCTCTGGTTCTTGGACACCCAATTAGTGCCAGGTACGGGTTCCATCTTGTGGAGTGGACCATAAGTGAAATTCAGTATTGGTTGGTTACTCCCACAAGTTTTGTGCCATCATTACACTAGCGCATCTTGCATGCAGGACAGAATTGTAGAACAAAGCGTTTGTAGCTGGTTTGATGTTTGCATTTTACCTTTGGTAGTGTGCAGTATACCTCCCTGTACCAAAGCCACTGGGAACTGGCTCTCAGTCTGTGAAGAGAAACCTATAGTCTTGGCAAAACTAAGTCATTTGGAGATTCCCATAGGACCTCTTTGACCAACAACTCAATTAGATGTAATCCAGTCACGGTACTGGAAGCTTCATTTGGTGACAAGAGATATCTAATTTGGGTNTATCTCCCCCTTTATTTGGCTATTTCATTTATGTTGTTGGTTGTTTTTGCTCTTTTGGGGGGCCCACCACCCAGCTATCAAATAAATCACACATGGAGGCTTATTCTTGTTTATAAATGCCTGGCCTTAGCTTGCCTTGTTTCTTGCCAACTTTTCTTAACTTTAAATTATCCCATCTACCTCTAGCCCCAGGGCTTTTATCTTTCTCTATTCTTGTACACCTTTTCTTTGCTTCTTACTCTGTGTTTGGGCTGTGTAGCTGGGTGGCTGGCCCCTGACATCCTCCTCCTTCTCTGGCTACCTTCTTTTTCCTCCCAGATTTCTCCTTNTATTTATTCTCTCTGCCTGCCAGCCCCACCTATTTCTCTTTCCTACCTCACTANTGGCTGTTCAGCTCTTTATTAGACCATCAGNTGTTTTAGACAGGCATAGTAACACAGCTTCACAGAGTTAAACAAATGCGACATAAACAAAAATAATACACCTTAAAATAATATTCTACAACAATTCAGATAACTTTTATATATGTATATATTTTAGGAAACTTCTACTGTATTAGGTTTTCATACTACCCCTCAAATGCCCCTCTTTTCCTATATTTCTTCCTTCACCTCCCTTTCTTCTCACCCTCCCCACCTGATCCTCCTGTTGCAGCCCCTACCATCCANCCATAACTATCTATTCTATTTCCCTTTCCTAGGCAGGTCTACCTGACCCTCTAGCGCCTTACTTTATATCTAACCTCTGTGACTCTATGGACTGGAGCTTGGTTATCATTGACTTAACAGCTAATATCCACATATAAGTAAATACATACCATATTTGCCTTTCTGGGTCTGCATTACCTCACTCAGGATGATTTTTCTTCTAGTTCCATCCATTTACCTGTGAATTTCATTATTTCATTTTTTTAACAGCTGAGAATACTCAGTAGTCCTGAGTAATGCACAGCTGTTAANTATGTTGTCAAATACATTGAATAAATGTACCACATTTTCTTTATCCGTTTTTTTTTCTGTTGATGGACATCTAGATTGTTTTCATCTTCTATTANGAATAGAGCAGCAATGAACTTGGCTGAGCAAGTGTCTCTGTGGTAGGATGAAGCATCCTTTGGGTATATGCCCAAGAGAGGTATAGCTGGATCTTGAGGTATATTGATTCTCATCTTCCTGAGGAACTACCCTATTGATTTTCGAGGTGTAGATATATGTTTGCACTCCAAACAGCAATGGATGAGTGTTCTCCTTATTCCACATCCTCACCAGCATGAGCTGTCATTTGTTTTATTGACCTTGGCCATTCTGACTGGTGAAGGTTAAATTTCAAAGTAGTTTTGGTTTTCACTTCCCTGATGACTAAGGATGTTGAACATTTAAGTTTCGAAGCCATTTGAGTTTCCTCTTTAGAGAATTCTCTATTTGGCTCTGTACCTTATTTTTAAATTGAATTATTTGTTTTCTTGATATATAGGATTTTTTGAGTTCTTCATATATTTTGGATATTATCCTCTATAAGATGTATAGCTGGTAAAAAACCTTTTCCCATTCTCTAAGCTGCTACTTTGTCTGAATGACAGTGTCCTTGCCATACAGAAGCTTTGAAGTTTTGTGAAATCCCATTCATTAATTGTTGATCTTAGTGCCTGNGCTAATGGTGTTCTATTCAGAAAGTCTGATCCTGTGCCAATGAGTTTAAGGCTATTCACTGCTTTTTCTCTTATCAGGTTTAGTGTATCTGTTTTCATGTTGAGGTCTTTAATCTAGGCTATCATCTTTGGCCTCTTAGAGTCTATAGAACATCTGTCAGGGCCTTCTAGCTTTTTAGCTCCATGAGAAGTTGGGTGTTATTCTNATAGGTTTGCCTTTATATATTACTTGGTCTTTTTCCCTTGCAATTCTTTTTCTTTAAAATAATTTATTTAACTTTGTTTTATGTGCATTGATGTGAGAGTGTCAGATTCCCTAGAACTGGAGTTACAGACAGTTGTGAGCTGCCATGTGGGTGCTGGGAATTGAACCCAGGTCCTCTGGAAGAACAGCCAGTACTCTTAACCACTGAGCCCATCCCTTCAGCCCATCCCTTGCAATTCTTAACATCCTATGTTCTGTACTTTTACTGTTTTGATTATTATGTGCCAAAAGGAATTTCTCTTCTGGTCCAGTCTATTGTTTTGTATGCTCCTTTTACATTGATAGGCATCTCCTTCTTTAGGTTAGGAAATTTTCTTCTATGATTTTTTTTGCAAATATTTTCTGTGCCTTTGATTTCTTCTGTGCCAGATTTCTTCTCCTTTCCCTATTCCTGCTGTTCTTAGATTTGGTCTTGTCAGAGTGTCCCAGAATTCTTGTATGTTTTGTGCCAGGATTTCTTTAGATTTAACATCTTCTTTGACGGAGGTATCCATTTCTTTTATCTTGTCTTCAGTGACTAAGATTCTCTCTTCCATCTCTTGTATCCTGTTGGTAAGGCTTGGCTCTGAGGTTTCTGTTCAACACCCTAAATTTTTCATTTCAAGATTTCCCTGAGCTTGGGTTTTCTTTATTGATTCTATTTTCACTTCCAAGTCTTCAACTGTTTTATTCATTTCCTTCCACAGTGTGTTTGCATTTTCATAGATTTTTAAAAAGAGATTCATTCATTTCCTCTTTAAGGACCTCTATCATATTCATAAAGNCTATTTTAAGGTGCTGTTTTCTTATGCTTCAGCTGTGTTGCAATACTTAGGGCCTACTGTGGGGTGGTTGCTGGGGTGTAGTGGAGACATATTGTTCTGACTGTTATTGATTGTGTTTCTATGTTGCTATCTAGGCATCTGGGTTTGGGAAGATTGTAATGCTAGATGCTGATATCTGCTCTTGTCTTTATTGGGTAGGTGTTTTATTCCTTAGTTTCTGTTTCCCTCTCTGGTTCTTAGGAGAGTGTAGTGATTGTGTGTTCCCTGGTAGAGAATTATTCTTGGATTCTGATAGTTGTGGCCACTGGGAATTCCAGGTAAAATGTGTTTCTAGGTATAGGGTGCTGACACTTAGGAATAGGGAAGTGCTGAGGTGGAAGTGTTGAGGGGGTTCCACAGAAGGGAGGAAAGCAGGCTGTTTCTCTAGCATCTGTTTAGTCCCCCGGGTATGGGGGCAGAGAGTAAGGAGAGACCTCAGTACGTGGTCTACTACAGAACTGGGGATGAGACTGGGGGATTGGACTTGGAGGAACGGATGGAGAAGTGAAGATCTGCATTGGACCTGCTTCCCTGGCTGGAGTAGTCTGCAGATTCCCAGGGATTGCCTGCTGGATTTGGGGGGACTGGGATAGATCCAGGAGCTGGGGAGGGAGGTTAGGAGGGGAACATCTGTGTGATCCCTGGAGATGGGGACAAGAGAAGAAGGGGGAGTGCAGTAGGTGCTCTGGCACAGAGATGGAGATGAGACTGGGGGGTGGATTTGGAGGAGAGGAGGGATATGTAAAGATCTGCAGTTAGCCTACCTGCTTCCCTGGCAATGGTACTCTGCCAACTTTCAAGTCACATAAAAAGTATGGTTTATATGGTTTTAAAATTTGGTTATGAGAGTGTATTTGTTGAGGTCGCATAGTAAGACATTTGGTTCAGTGACCATTTTTTTTTTTTTAGCATTCAGGTATATGAAGCATGAGCCTCATTAGCGTATTCACTTGCAACACTTCTCGTGAATATAAAGTCTGCTCTTCAGGCAAAAGGCATCGCCAAGAGGTCCTCCATGCTAGTGCTTATGTCGCCCCCCCCCGCAACACATATCTAACAGGAAGTGAAATGAGATTCTTCTCATCCTTTTGCATTTCTCTGTCTCTATAGTATAAAGAATTCAGCCAAATTCTGTCAGACATCTCTCTCCACACCCAGCAAGTGGAGGGCCAAGTGGGCCTTTGACCCTAACACCTACACACCCTGCCCGATTCTCTGAAGAGAAGAAACCTTCATTGCAAGGATTCACAGACACTGTGGTTCTCCTTCCACCAAGCCATAGGAGGGGAATTCCAAGAGAATGTATGTGCCATAGCAGGATGCAGGTGTCCCACTTCCTCCTGGGGTTGGCCCAGCTGCTGGAGGTCATCAGCTTGTCACACCACTGCAGAGAAGCAGCTTGTGAGAGCTCCTAGGAGAATCTAGAATTCTGGATCCATGGGAGAACTTGGTGCTGTCCCTGGATTTGTGAATGTGTGTACTTACACGTGTAGATGACAAGCTTCTCATGAAAAATGATGAATGCTGAAACTAGCCCAAATGGCCCAAGATGGAAGCAAGATGGGAGTAGAAAGAGCTAGAAAAATCCACATTTCTAACATTCAGTATGGCAAGGGTAATGGTGTTCTCATGAGACCAGTAGGGCAATTGGGTTCCAGCTGTCTTGAAGGAAACCTAGCGTTGGGGCTGATGATACTGAAGGACTCCAGACATTGTCATCTCCTAAGGGCTGGCACTGGCGGTGTGATTCCACGATGGCCGTCTCTTCAAGTCCTTGCTTCTAGGTATTCACACTCCCACGATTCCCTTCCTTATAAAACAAAATCTAATCAGTTAACAGAAGAGAGAGTCTGCCACATAGAGATTTGGTCATAAAGGGATAGTATGCATATTTATTGCTGTGCTTTCTGTATCAGTCTCTCAGATTTGTCCTCTGAGGGCAGCACACACTTCTCCTTGCAAGAGGAATTCACGGGGTTCATGATTTTTCTTCCACTGAGCTATCCAAGGGAAGTCAAGAATGAATCTAGAATAATAGGGAGACCATCATGCCAGCCTTTACTTCTTCACATATACTGAGCACGTGTAGATGTGCCACACTATGAACAAAGGTTTGCAGAAAGCCACGAGCTAATAAACTGAGCCCCACTCCTCAATAGCTCCTTGATCAACCTAGGGCTTCTATTTAAATTCTCTAGTCTCAGTTAAGACCTAAGATTACTGTATCCTAATCTAACAGCTAGACTCCAGCATCATGAGAGACTGTGGTCCTAAACCACCCAGCTAACTCATTCCAAATTTTTCATCCTCAGCAACACAAGGAAATGAATGCTTGTTGTCTTAAGTGACTAAATGTTGAGATCATTTGCTGTGTAGCAGTAGAAACCAACTGATACAGCTGTGTGGGGTTGATAACCTCTGAAGATGGAAAAGAAATCACCAACTGGGCCTTACAAATGCCTTCGAATGCCTGCCAGAAGGCCGTGCAGGACAGTAAACAAGAGGGTAAACAGCACCAACTCAGCCAAAATAAGCTTCGGTTTTCAGTAAACCTGGTCCAAGCCTTGGCCTGGGGAAGCCCAGAAGGACGTAGGAAAGTCTAAGAGGAAAGGTAAATGAAAAGAAAATTGTTCTTGCACTTTTTCTTTTCTCTTTCTTTCTTTCTTCTATTTATTTATTCATTTATTTATTTATTTAGAGACAAGTTTTCATGTATCCCAGGCTGATCTCCCTAGGGTGACTTTGAACTTCTGACTTGCCTGTCACTACCTCCTGAGTGCTGGGATTATGGGTAGACATCACCAAGCCCCGAGTTTTGCAGTGTTATGGGTGGAACCCAAGGCTTTCGAGCCCTCTACCAACCGAGCTACATTCCCAGCCCAGAATCCAGGCCTCTTCACTGCTGCAGGTNCTTACACCACAGCTCAGTCCAGAGCTGGGGACGAACTAAAATAAGCGGAAGAAATTTTGATTCCAATGGTGTCATGGTTGTAATTTAGCCTCAACTGGAGGATTTTGATTTTTTTTTAATTGTGGTAAAATATATAGAACATCAAACTTAACATCATAACCATTTTAGGTACACAATACACATACACACTGCTGTGCCACTATTGCCACCTCCCATCTCCCAATCTTTCCCACATGCTCTGAAATTCTAGCCCTAATGGACAGAAGTTTCCGCACTTACTTCCGCCAAGCCTTTGGCCACCATCACTGGACCTTTCTGAGGTTAGTCACCTCAGATACTTCATTTAAGCGGAATTGCTCAATATTTGTCCTTCTTTGACTGGCTTATTTTTTTTTAAACTTGGTGTAATGGTCTCAAAGTTCATCTCCATGTTAAAAGTATACGTTCTTTTGAAGGGTGGGAAATTAATCTATTGTATAGACATGATGCTCCCTGAATAATTAACTCTTCACATGAGTCAAAGGCCCTTTAGAAATGACATTGAGTATGTGGTTCCCATGATATTCAGACAGANAGGGCCGTGGCCAGGCCATCACCTTCCATGGTCTATGTATTCAGAACTCAGAAATCTCAAGGAGTGTGTCTTCCTTTTCTGAATAATGATAATAGCATTTCTAGAAAAAGATGTTAATTTCATAATGTAAAGTCCATACACACCTATCCAACAGAATTTAGTCCTTGAAGATCATTGACCTTAAAAGTGCCATTTAAAAGAAAATATCAGTTCCAAACTTCCATCATGAGAAAGCATAGAGAATGGTTCGACAGGTTCTGTTGTTGTTGTTTGTTTTTGTATGCCTCAATTCTGTTTTTACAAGTTACAGAGGAATTTTACACTCTAACCCACGCACAAGAAGGTTCTAGCCCAGTAGTGTAACATAAAAAGATTTTTTTTCAATCTAGCAAATTAGACCATATAGATATTATAAACTAAACTTACTTTAGTATTTGCCTGAAATTTAGAGAGATAATGAAACAGATCTCCCCAGCAGCGAAGTCAGAAAACAATGTAGAAAACAAACACTGATTCTGGTGGCTTGTGTAGTAAATGTACGGCATCAGCTACAGCGCCCCCTTTCCAGCCTTATGCACTTTAGTGAAGTGGAGAGAGAGACAGAAGCAAATGCAGCCTCCAAGGAGTTTCAAACAAAGTCTAAGAGTCAAGTGGAACACCATTCTTCAACTTTGAGAATGATATCAAAGTAAAATCTTTAGGCCATAAACTGGTTATTTCCTGGTTCCCGAGAAGTTTTGACATAGCGTTGTTCTTTGGGACATCTATCGGAAATAGGGACTGGACTGTCTGAAAAGTGGATTTGTTCTAAGATGGTGCTTCTAACATCCATCTATGTTCACATAGCTTTGCAGATTTCAGTTGTTTTTTAAAGAGAATTCTTTTTTTATTTTTGACATGCAAGAAGTTCTAGTTTCTTGCCTTGACCTAAAATTTTTATTGTTTACAGCTAGGTGTGGGGAGGCAGACCAACCCAAGACTGTCTCAGAGGCCCCNATGAAAGGACAAAGGAAACTTGAGTTCTGTGGCCTTGTCCAGGAGCGGACTTGACAAGGCTGGTTAGGGCTGGAGCCAGTGCCTCAAAGGAGTCAAAGTTGCAATTTCTGGGGACCCAACTTTCTCCCTGAGTTGTGGTTANGGACTTGACAAGGCTGGTTAGGGCTGGAGCCAGTGCCTCAAAGGAGTCAAAGTTGCAATTTCTGGGGACCCAACTTTCTCCCTGAGTTGTGGTTATCAGTCCTTAGGCAGCTGTGTCTAAGGTATTCCATGTTCTCTTTGCCANCATCGTCTGACTTAGCTCTCTGCTGACCTTGGCCACCCCCCACTACACTTCCAAATAGTNTGATGCTGAACTTCTTAATAGACTAGCTTGGCATAAGTCATCAGCTTATGCAAGACCNCCTGGTCCCAGCTATCACTTTTGTTTTCTTTATTTCTCAGTCCTGGTCCTAATACTTGACATCTTACTGTCTGGGACTCTTATTTCTATGGGTTTGGGCCAGCTAGGGATGTAACCCAGGGAGCAGAGTGCTTACCTAGCGCACAGGAATCGTACCTGGATTCAATTCCTAGCATCACATGAGTCTGGCCATGTTTATAATCTCAGTGTTTGGGAAGAGGAAGCAGGAGGATCATNAGTTCAAACTCATCCTTGGCCTCAGCTNGANGGCAACTCAGGCTACATGGGACCTGTCCCCCACAAAAAATACTATNTATGATAAAGTTTTACTAATACCTAAGGAATTTTTCAGAGCCTGCATAACTGCATTTTCTTGGAAAGCCCCTGTATGTTTCTCCCAAGGCTTTGGTTTTTGGGGTGTCTGGATGTGGAGGGAAGAGGAAAGAAATGCAGAAGAGGTAAAAAGGAGCCTTGTGAGAAATGACACCTTTTTATATTTGCTACTAACCACGTTATGTTTCTCAGAATTCAACAAACTTGAAAAACCCAAGGCACTTTCTCAAGGCAGTGTTAAAAGAAGCACTAAAAATATTTATAAAGAAAGGTGAAATTTTTGAACATAAAGAAATTCAAACTAAAATGAGATAATATCTTATATTTAGAAACTCAGCAAAACCTAAAAAGTTTGATAAGATGTGTTTCTGTGTGTGACACTGTAAAAAAGCAGATATACATAACACCCCAAATAAAATAATGAATTAGATTGAAGGATATCCTCGAAAGTCAAGTTAGGTGCAGTTATCAAAATTATGGGGTATAGGGAAGGACTAGAGAGATGGCTCAGTAGTCACGAGTGTGTACTGCTCTTGCACAGGACCTGAGTTTAGTTCCTGGCATCCATGTCTGGTGGCTCACAACTGGACACTTTCTAGCCTTGTAGGCACCTGCCTTCATGTATACAGTCTCACATACACACTCATTATAAATAAAATAAATTACAAGTACAAATGTTTGGTTTACTATGTGTAAGATATATAATGTATTACAAACTAAGAGGACTTAAAACAGGAACAAATTGGANCTACCTAAAATGTAAAAATAAAAGGGACATTATTGATCATCCCCCCCAAAAATCACACTCATCATTTTCAGGGCTGAGGCTAGCCTGCCTGAGGTACTTTTTAGCCTTCTTTGAAGCTAGGTAAAGTTACATATTTTAACTCTCATCAAATAGAAGTGAATGGAATTGGCATATATACCTGCCAGTTCATCCTCTGAAAGACAGTTACTTTTGAATCATTTCTGATTTTTCTGTTTCTGAAGCCATGGGGCTACCTGGTCAAGATATCTTCACTTATATGGGTCCTGAATGATTTCNTGGAACAGAACCCACTGACTAGTTCTGTGATGGTAAGAAATATCTGTCAGATTTAAGCCAGAGACCTTGTATTCTCTTCGCAGCTCAGTACTTGACCTAAGTAATACAGACAGGGAGCGTGACACCACCATAACCAAATTCTAAAGCTGTGGTTCTCAACCTTCCTAATGCTGCAATCCTTTAATACAGTTCCTCATNTTGTGGTGACCCCCCAACCATAAAATTATTTTCATTTCTACTTCATAANTGTAATTTTGCTTCTGTTATGAATGGTAATATAAGTATCTGTGTTTTCCAATGGTCTTAGGTAAGCCCTGTGAAAGGGTCGTTTGACTGCCCCCCAAAAGGGATCTCGAACCACAGGTTGAGAACAGCTGCTCTAGAGTGTGTCAGTGGTGCTGTGAGTGTGA
>LZPO01055188.1:228862-248298 GCA_001675575.1 Neotoma lepida
AGAAAAGAAACCATTCTCAAATCCAAAATTGTAAGATTTACCATGTTTCCTTATCAAAGTTTTATCTCAGTGCTCAGAGTAAGTCTCTGACCATTTTGATTGTCTGTATGTGTGCCAAGGTAGAGTGCAGTTTCATCCCTTGATTTCTAGATTTACAGTGGTCCCACGCCATTTGTTGAAAAGACTCTTCCAACATTGAATTGTNATTGATGTTGAAAGCAATGGGCCATTCACTGTTATTATTAGACTCTCATGTATATGTCTGGTGTACACATTGTGCAATCCAACACCATCTTGACTACTGTCACTTTTTAGTAAGTTTTGAAATCAAGAACTACAAGTTCTCTTTGCCTCGGGAGCCATTCAAGAGAAATAGCAAGCAGTTTTGGAACTCACGGAAAAGGGCTCATCAGTTAGCATAATCATGGTGGGTGTGCCTCAGAGAGNCAAAGGCCCTNTGACTGCGTTTCCTGAGAACCTCGTGTTGTTATTGAGCATAGCTCTGCTTATTGCCCTCTTGGTCACCACGTCCCTTGTAATCTATGGGTTGTATGATACTCTAAGGGGGTTTCTGACCCCTCACTGGGCAGTGTCACTGGGACTCAGAATGACAGTGATTGACTTTTTCCAAATGATTGACTTTTTTGGCTGCTAGAGCAGATTAATGATTCAACCACCACCCTTAGAAAGAATTTAGAGATGTGGATTGTTGATAAAGTTAGGTTAAGATGTTTTTGTTAATGGCTTTGATATAGAAAATCTTTGGGAACAAGTTAAAGTTTAGAAAGGCACATTTTTAATAGTTGAGCAAGGGACTCGTTGAGGTCAAGGAAGAAAAACAAAAGGCAGCCTGATTGTTACTAGCTGACGTGCTTTTCTCGCTAAAGATGAGTTGGTGACCAAAGGCACTGATTCATTTCTTGTACCCATTTTTGCCCTCGGCTTCCTGGTATGATTTAATAAGAAATGGTTGATGAGTAGGTGTGCCCTCTGAGGACTAAAAGTACAATGACATGTTTTTTATAAATAAAAGTTTAGGTTTGTGATTCTTTTAAGATTTTTTTGTAAGATTACCTTTTGAGGTAAATAATAAAACGATTCATCTTTTCTTTGTAACCACAAAATGCAGCCTGCCAGTAAAAGAACTGGCTGAGAAGAACACCTTGCTCTATACACTCTGCTAATCTGTAACAAGTTCCTTAGACTTGAATGTACTTGGGTCCTTGGGAATAATTTGTTTTTCACCTGTAGTACATACAGTGTTTAAATATGTAAGGGTGTTGGAGAACATGCTGTTTTTTACTTGTATTCATTGTAATCATTCACTTGAAGAAAAATAGAATGTAACTACATTGTAATTTTTATACTGCTTGAAAGATTTTGCTGGGGTATGTAAGCTGTAGAGTAAAAAAATAAAGTAAGAGAGACCCTGACATGTTGAAGGTGTGTGTGTGTGTGTGTGTGTGTGTGTGTGTGTGTGTGTGTGTGTGTGTGCATGTGTGTGTGTATGTCTGAGCACGTGTGTGTGGTGTTTTCCCTTTTTCACCAGCCCTAAAGAATTAAGTTTTGCCCCACTCACTGGCTCCAGAGAATTAAGTTTTCCTCCCTCAGAGAAAAAAGTCTGCTGTGTGATCAGTCACCGACTCCATGTGTCCTCTCCAGTTTCTCTGACCTGCTGAGAGTGGGTCTCTTATAATCTTTGATTTTCATTTTTAAGATATTTTGACTATTCTGAATGACTTAAATTTTCATATGAAATGACAAGATTAGCTTGTCAACTTCTGCAAAGATACAAATTGGTGTTTTGTTAGTGATTATGATGAGTCTGTAGTCCGAAGAGTGGTCACCTTGGTGAAAGGAGAAGGTCCCAGAAAAAGACTCCTGAGGACCTAGAATGTTCTGTATCTTGATGTGGGGTAATAGTTGATCCTTCACTTCAAAAATGAAGTACACTGTATCTCTAAGATATGTGGACTTTACTATATGTGAGCTGCACATCAAAAGGCAAAAAGAAAAAGAAAACCGGCACCTCTCACCCTTTCCCATCACTAGATACCNNTACTCAGGACTGGAGAGNCGGCTCCGCAGGTAAGAGCACTTGCCGCTCTTCCGCACAACCTACNTTCAGTTCCCAGCAACTACACAGTTGCTCACAACTGTCTGTAACTCCAGTTCTAGGAAATCTGATGCCCTTTTCTGACCTCCAAAGGCACTACATGCACATGATGCACAGATAAGCATGCAGGTAAAACACTCCTATACACAAAATTTAAAGATAAAATATTAAAATAAAGCCAATACTGATACACAATGAATGTGAAGTGTGTGTGTGTGTGTGTGTGTGTGTGTGTGTGTGTGTGTGATGTTTACCTGTCAAAGGGAGGAGCAGATGTCTGCCTTGCTCTAACAAATGTGTTCAGAGAAGCGCTGAGTTACAGTCTGCATTCCACTTCCCTTTGTGCACTGTAGTAAATCGCTATAAATAGCAGCACTTGGTTATTAGTCTACACTGTATTACTTTGAGTCTGAATTCCTAGTACAAAGACTGGCCATCGCTCACTTTCCTGCCTCCTGTCACAACCTTCTACTTTAACTAAAAAATAGAATTGAAATTGTAAGGCAGGCAAGAAACATTGTACCGCCTTCCCAACTTCTCTATTCTAGACACAAGGTACAAAGAACAAAAGCAACCACAGCAGAAGGCCAGATGTACAGCTCAGGAGCGGAATCCCGAAGTTTGATCCCCAGCGCCACAGACAATGAAAAGGTTTCTTTAAAACAAAAGTGGAATTGGTGCAAAAATACAAAAATAGACCAATAAGAAGAATCCAAACCTGGAACTTTCAGTTTTCACATATCATTAGTAGATATATATCATGTGTATTGGTTTTCATGGATCATCAATACACAATGAAGCTCTAAATGATGAACAAAGTGGGAGAGAATTCTAGAAGCTTTTACTCTCCTTCCAAGAGAGGAGAGGAAACCTTCTTTACTGTGAACAAATTCTCTGGAAACTCAATTGAATTATTCCAAGAAGGAGAAGGGGAAAGTACTTCAATGCACTAAAATGGCTAAAGTAATTAAATGTGGAAAAGTCTTTTTAAGAATGGAACAGAAACAACAAAACATATGTTCAAAAATCTAATCTCTTTCTTCACATATACTCACAAGAACTCACCAAATATTATAGAACAAATTGGTAAAAGCTAAAAATAATGCAGGACAAAATAATCTTTAATCTTGAGATAGTCAAAAATTCCTCAGATGAGATACCAAAATGCAACAGTAGAGTAACAAAATTGAACATTTTTAAAAATTAAAAATTTCTGCTCTTGCAGACATCAAAGTAAAAATGAAGACGAGGGGCTGGAGAGATGGTTCAGTGGTTAAGAGCACTGACTGCTCTTCCAGAGGACCTGGGTTCAATTCCCAGCACCCACATGGCAGCTCACAACTGTCTGTAACTCCAGTTCCGGGGGACCTGACACCCTGCAAAACACCAATGCACATGAAATNAAATAAATAAATTATTTTAAAAATGAAGCGAACCGTAAGCCGGGAAAACCACTGTAACACACACGTGGCCATGGATCTGGGTATAGAATACACACGGATCGGTGATGAGAAAGAAGCCAAGTGCTGATTAGCAGGAAATGGATACANGAGCGCATGCTAAAATAGTGCCAGGAAATCAGTCCTCCGTGTTTTCATGGTCCTGGATGGTCTGTCATTCTGAACCAAAGAAATCAGCCTGCCACAGATTATCTGCTCTGTAGCAGACTCGTATGTCCTTCTCCTGTCCTAAGGGTGTTAGACTTGGCACCAACTGCTTCCACGACGAGGGTAATAAAAATTATCTCCTCCATAGCCAACTGTCTGCATTCCAGGGAGATACTTTACCCTCCACCTTCTCGGGAGAATGAATTGAATTTCTAAAGAATTTACTCACATTGAAGAGGGAGGATTCTTTCCCCCTCTGAGAAGGGGAGTAGCAATAAGCAGTGTGCAGCTTCTAGAATCACCACCCCCAGCTTGCTCATCATTTACGGTTCCTTCTCCCAATGCTGTGTGCATGTAAAGCCCCCAGCTCATCTCATTATGTCAGAAGAGGAAGAAGTGGATGGCTCTGGCAATGAATGTCCATCACTGCTGTTAGGAATCACTCTGAATTCTACACTGAAAAGTCACATTTGCCTTTAAGCTAAAAGAAGAATGAATATAGGCATTACGTTTTATAGAATGCTGGGCATGGTAGCACACACTCGTAATCCCAGCACTTGGGGGGTTGAGGTANAGCATCCAGAGTTTAAGACACGCTTAGAACACTGTGAGTTCAAGACTAGCCTGGGAAGACAGTGAGACCCTGACTCAGAAAAAAGGAAATGACGAAAGGTCAAAAGGGAGCACATCTCTGTGATCTGAGCTCTTAAAAAGCTGAGACAGGAAACATAGCAAGACCCTGTCATAAAAAGAAAAAAACAAACTTGTGAAACACACTAACAATAAAAAGAAGATAAAATTATGAATNAATCACAGAGACATTCTAATTAATGGGTNGGTTTGTTTATGGGCAATATTCTGTCCCATNAATCTATTTATCTATTATTATGTTAATATACAATACTTGGTCTTTTGTCAACAGAANAATTACTTCTGCCTTGTTCTCATTTAAGTACTTTGTTACTTTTCGCTCTTTACATTTTCATATATATTTTAGAATCATTTATCAATTCCTACAAAATAACCAGTTGAAATTAGTTTTTTATTTTAAGTTAAGATATAAGATAGATAATTATATTATCTATCTTAAAGCACATTAATTTCAATATTTTCATATACACACAAACATGTTACCAACTTCAGATCAAAATACAGGTTTCCAGAATTCCAGAANNTTCCTCATACTTCATATAGCCCCATCACTATTTCGACTTCTGTTATCGCCTGATTTGTTTTAACTGTTCTTGGCTTTCCTATTAACAGGACCATATGGGGGCCTGTGTTCTTTCATGTCTGCCTTTTCCATTCAGTAGAATGTCTTTGCATTTGAACACACATACATGAACACAGACATACACTCCCCTGCCCCCACATTCATATATACAATGAGTAAATAGACATACTATAAGACAATCTAACTGAAAAAAATCCAAGCAAATCCCTCATGGAAAAGTNTTTCCACATAATCATTACTNTTTCACATTCTTGTGCCAAAATGCCATACAAAAGTGACTTGAAGAAGGAGGGATTTGTTTTAGCTCACAGTTTGAGGGCACAGTCNACCATAACAGGGACTTNAGGCAGCTGATCACACTGTGTCTGCTGGTGCTCAGCTTACTTTCTCTATTTTTATTCAATCAGAGATCCTATCACATATGATGATACCACCCACTTCTAGGGTAAGCCTTCCTTCTCCAGTTAAGCCTCTCTGAAATTTCCCCTCACTGATAAGTCCTCAGAGGTCAGTGTCTGGGGGATCTGGTTGAGATGGTGGGCAGCATTCACCATCCCAACCCAAACAGCTAACACATTTGTTCAGAAGCCTCCATGCTTCTTTTAGTGTCCCACTAGAACTAGACAATAAGACCCTATTGCGGATGGCACTACACAATTTGGATATATGTGTTTCTCTGTGAAACATAAGGAGAACTGGACTGGAAGCTTCCTCCCTTTTGGCTGGCATTTGGAGTTCCAGAAGGTTCTATGTGGGCTGTTGGTGGAGATAAGCCAGCATCAATGATCTCACTCAGCTGTGGCCCCTGTATTCTCCAATACTATTCTACAACCATAAGGGACATTCTTTTCAGTAATAGTCTCATTATGGTTCCAGGAGGCAACCAACCACCTCCAAATTGAATCTGAGAACTATTACATGTTTGGTACTATAATCNTGGTCAAAAACCTATGGCCAGTGAGGTTACTGGCCCTATGGGAGTAATCTATTGCTGATGTTTCATTAAATGGACATTTAGTTAGATTACCTTCTAAACACTTACAAACTTATAAAATGCTATCTTCTAGACACCACATGGCCACTATAATCACAAACACACAGTAGCTGTGAACACCTGCACAAGACCTAGACACACGTGTGTATATATATGTGTGTGTGTGTGTGTGTGTGTGTGTGTGTGTGTGTGTGTGATGAAGGTAGGAGAGATACTAGTTAGGAAGAAGAAAGAGGTTAGTAGGAAAGGGAGAATAAAAGCTGGTAATAGAAGGAAACTACAATCACAATACATTGTATACAAGTATGATACTGTCAAAAATAAAAACTTAAAAACATTCTCAGTGACATTCATCATCAGAAAACTGTAAACGAACCACACAATGGATACCATTACCTACCCTCTAAAATTTCCACAGTTAGGAAGTAAACGGGATGTTCTATCAAAAATGTAGAACTGTCTGTCATAACTGGTAAGAATGCAAACTGGTACAATTTCTTTGGAAACCTAGTTTGGCACAAATTATTTAAGTTAAAATCGCATCTAACCTATGGCCCTAAAATTGTATCCCTAATTATATAGATGNCAGAAATACACACACATATGCAAGTGGCATTTGCAAGAATGNTCAAAGGAGTACGATGGCCAAAAGACCCAAACTAGAAAATATTTCACAAACAGAATGAAAATGTAACTTGAGGGGAAGTCATAAAATAGATAATTCTACAGCTATAAGCAGCAACATGGATGCTTTTTAAAAAAATTAAGATTCATTTATTTTATTTATTTTCATTTCATGCAAATAAATGCTTGCCTGACTGTGTGTATGTGTATCACATGCATGCCTGGTGCCCATGTGAGCCAGAAGAGGGCACCAGATCCCTTAGAACTGGAGATACAGACAGCTGTGAGCTGCCACACTGGTGCTGGGAACTAAAACTCGGTCCCCTGAAAGAGCAGCAAGTGTTCTTCAGCAGTGAGCATCTCTCCAGCTCCAACATGGATAACATTTGTGAGTGTAGTGCTAAGTGAAAGAAGCCAGATATGAGAGAATACACTGAATTATTCTAAGATGAAAGCTGCTAACTGGTCATCNGGCATAGGAACATTATTCTGCTCCTGGGCCTTGCTTGGTGTTTACCAGCACATCCCCTGGTGATGATTCAGAAAGCTACAGCATCTACTTTGTTCATTTTTCTCTTTGAATACTATGCTTCAGGTTACAACTGTTTTTCAGGGCTGAGAGTTGAACACAAGGACATACAAAAGCTAACCAAGTGCTCTGCCGCTGAGCATATGCAAGAATTAATTTTTTTAAAGCATAATCTATTTCTTTCAAAAATGATTAAATAAAGTGGTCTTGTGGAAGAGTTGATGGGATGGGATTCCATGGGATTTTAGATATTAGATTAAAATTAGTATTTAAGCTGATGGCGTAATGTGAAAAGTTACTAGGACTCTCTAAATACCCACACAGGAAGACAGGATAACAAAAACACCTTAGGAACCACATAAGGCCAGATGTTTGTTGCGCCCCCTTCCCGGGACTCTGTTTTCTGCATTTGCATGCCACCCTCAACCTGTTACAAAGAACCTTATCTCCTGTACCTGCCACCAATTCAAGTTTACTTTAAAAGTGGTCGTATTTATACAGACCTGCCTCTGACCACACTTGATTTTTAGGAATGGACATGTTTTTTCTCCCATTCACAAGGTAGTTTACATTTAGAAACCATAAATTAACAAGTGTACATTTCAGTTGGCTTGCTAATCTATAGTTCATACCTCATTTCTTAATGTAAGAGGCATAGAAGGAAAATACTAAAGGCAGAGACTTAGAAATGAGAGCAACCAGAACTCCGGTTCCATTCTGTGGCTCTTAAAGCACAACCTGTCCAAGCCTGTCTCCTTCCTTTGATACTCAGGTAATATGACTAATTCACAGGCTTGTTGGCATTAAAGGAGTGAGCACTTGTCGAAATCTTAGTGTTCTATCCTGCTCAAATGAAGGATTCACTAACTTCATAGTATCAATGTTATGTATCATACCTGGTGTTCTAGTGTCATTTCAGTTGCTGTGATAAAAGACCCTGACATAAAGCATTATTTCAGCTTAGAATTCAAGGCTGAGGTCCCTCACTGTGGGGAAGTCAAGGCAGAAACTTCTATTGGCTAGTTACACCACACCCGCAATCAAGAGATGACAGAAATGAATGTGTATATGTTCACTTGCTGGCTTGCATCAGCTCAGCTTCTACACTCTTGCACAGGGCAGAACCTCCTGCCTAGGGAATAGTGTTGTCCGTAATGGGTTTGGTCTTCCACATCACTTAACTTAAGGCAATCCCACACAGATATGCCCACAGGTCAACCCAATGTAGACAATTCCTGGTGGAGACTCTCTTCCCAGTTTGTGTGATGCTAGTTTGTCTCAAGTCCACAAAGCTAAGCATCATACCTGGAAACTATTTAGGACTTAAAGTGGACTAGGAAAAATGTGTGATTGTGTGTGTGTGTGTGCGTGCGTGTATGTATGTGGTGTTNTACAAAACCCAGAAACTCCTAGTCCACTAAGCTCCATCAGCTAAGATTCCAACCTGATTAACGGTGACTGTAATGTAGATAGGTAAAAGAAAATACCTATGTGATTAGTTATTTCACAGATCTTTGGAGGAGACACTGGAGTTCATTTAGCCTGGGAAGGACAAGGACTGCATTCCCTGGACCTAACAGACATGGTGGGAGATTAGAATGTAAAGCTACTAAGGTCCAGCACCACAAAAATACATAAAGACGCTAAGGAAATGTCCTAAGGTGAACTCTGGGTGACAAGTAAAAACAAGATAATGAAACACTCTACTTCAGTGCATGGGAAATGTCACCGAGTCTGAGCCTAGTACGTCCTAGGGCTACACTCAGACTTCCTGAGGACACAGTGAGGAGCCTGTTGCCCTGGAAATGTCATTTCTTACAAGGGAACCTTGGATTGGCCATCCACAAACACTCCTAGCAGAGGACCACCAGAGAGGGCAGCATCTGGCTGTCTCCCAGCCTCTAGCCTAAGAAGGCACAGCGCAGACTGTCTCCCAAGAAATATCAGTCAGTGTTCAAGTTAAGAAAGGGCCAGGTATATGTCTGCTTGAGCTAGCCCCTTTTAGGCTATGGATGAGTCATAGTTAAACAAACTTTTTACAAGTCCTAACATTGATATAAAAATAATGTGTTACTAGCTTAGAGTCCTTCTTACAGTTTCCAGGGATTGCATATGAATTAGTAAAGGGCCCGGTTTAGGAGAAAGGGTGAGAAACACAAGGATTATCTAACAGGCAGATGTCAGAGAACTAACAGCTGAAAAGGAACGCTAAGATTATAACGGAGCAGCTACTGATCGCATTGCAGCGTTCACTTTTAGGGCTGTGGAAACAAAAACAGGACCTAAAGACTACATAGCNGTCAAGGAACTTCACAAAAAAGAGATTTGAGATTCGGACCCATGAGAACTGGGTCTGGCCAATGAGGCAGATTCTTCGAGTACGCGAAGAAGCTAGAAGCTAGGACCAAAGGCTGCTGGAACTAAATTGCTTCTGCCAGGGTAAAGACCAGAGGGAATTACTAAGAAAATAGCAAATTAACAGCGAACAAGTCCTGTCCTTTCCCCCCTCTAGTGCCCCCTACCGGTGGGAACTAGAGGCACAGCTGGCACACTGGATCGGCTTTAACCCTCAGAAGCCACCAGGAGACAACCCAATCTGGACTCTGTCTCTTTGAGACGGAAGAAAACAGGAATTTAAGACCCTCCGAAAACTGCTGCATTTCTAACTACCTCCACCACCAAAATGGGGTTTGTTTGTTTGCTTGCTTGTTTTGTTTCAATTATTGAGACTCTTTCTTCCTAAGGGCAGTTGATGCAATTTAAGGGTCATTTGTCTTTATTTGTGCATTTGCAACAGAAATCTGAGNAGGGAGAGAGAGAACATACCTGAAGTACATGGTTAATTCGTTTGTTTTCACTTTGTGCTTAATATTTACAACTACCTAGAAAGGATCGCCGATGAGATCTGCTTGCAGATTTTTCTCACACTGTTCCAATGCTTACTTGCTTTTTCTTATCTTTTCTTTCCTTCCTCCTTTTTTTCTTTCTTCCTTCCTTCCTCCCTCCCTCCCTCCTCCCCTCCCTCCCTTCCTTCTTTCTTTTTTTCTTTCTTCCTTCTTTCTTTCTCAGTTGGGGGACCACCTCTCACAGGTCCTTTGTTGGGTTCTGAGATTGTGACTGCTCATCTGTAAAATGCAGAGTCCTAACTTCAGGTGGCAGGGGTAGAAGGAAATCCCGTACAAGGTAAGGCAGCATGCCCAACAAACAGTACGTTGAGAAATATCTATTTCCCTCATCCAGCATCTTCTTCCGGGATGAAATCTGACATTTCAAGTGGGGAATCAGACTATGCTGCGCTGGGGTGAGCTTTTACCTTCTCCGATCTCCACCAATCCTTGAAGCCTGTGGACCAAAGCTGTCCTAGCGCGCGGGGACACCCTGCGGGGAAAACCGTGTGTGAGCGGCGGGCTCTGGGCTCCATCGCCCTCGGTCCCACGTGTAGAAAGGAGCCCTGGAGAGGTCACGCCGCGTTCCTGGAGATGTGACCCGAGCTGTCTGCCCATGCGCGTTCCCGGGACCCCCGTGCCCGGTCGCCTGGCGCTGCCGCGGCTGCTGCCCCCGCTGCTACTGCTGCTGACCGCTTCCGGACGGGCAGGTAGGAGGGTCGCCGGGGCGGGAGCCTAGAGGGACCCTTGCCGGGAGATTAACTCCGCCTCCCGTGCTCTGAGACTGAGCTCCGGCTTGCTGGATCCGAGCTGGGGTTGGGGGTGGAGGGGTAGCAGTAGCACTCCTGAGTGGTCCACGAAGCCGGTGACCGTGACGTCGAGGGCCTGCTCGCACTAACTCCGTGCCAGGTCCAAGACTCCTAGACCGAGCTGCCCCTGGAAGGTCGGTCAGAGCTTGGAAAAGGCAAAGATGGGCTCCAAAGGGGAAATCCACATCCCACTCTTGTGGGCACAGTCTTCCCTCCGCAGTCGTGACATGTACAGATACGCGTTCTGATTTTTCAGAAGTAACAAAACCGAACTTTGACTTAAGGCACTAGAGGGATTTTTCTTTGTTGTTTGAAAGTTTAAACTGTAACCGCTGTGATTCAGAAAGACAGTATGATTCGCTAAAGAAAGCTTCTTTTTCTTTTCTTTTCTTTTCTTTTCTTTTTTTTTGTATTTCTCCTATATAGAAACATACTTTTTAAAAAGCAAGATATCTCACACGCCCCGCCATAAGTTTTTAATTAAAGACAACAGCCACAGGCTTCCCAAAATATCGATTGTAGTTTATATAAAATTGATTCAGCCACCTGTGCCGTTTAGCCTGGAACTGAACGCTAGTTNGGGAAGANTGTTGTCCATGAGATGGCAGTCAGAGAAAACACGGAGCCAGCATGCTTTCAGGGGCAAGCAACGTGCACACTGGCCTCAGAGAGACTGCTGGGCAGTATATTCGACACAAAAAGTTTCTTTGCCTACTTCTAAATTGATGAAAATGTATGATTGTATTTTAATAATCTCAGATAAGCCAAATGTGAAGAGACTTACTCAAATGTCGGCAATAAAAAAATGTTTTTGGTTTTTAAAGCATAGTTGAAGTTTATTACGAAAGATTTTAGCAGAGATTTAAATACAGGCATCAAGGGGAATGAGAGATGTGTGTGTGTGTGTGTGTGTGTGTGTGTGTGTGTGTGTGTGTGAATGGTTAAGGGAAGATCTCCACATACAGTGCATGCAATAGAGCCAGCATACTGAATTTGTTTGGTTTTTAGTCAGAGAAATAAAACTTGCTCATTAATTGGACAAAGAGAATGACATTACAAGGCAGCAATATTCCTAACTCTAAAGCAAACTTTGCAAGCAAACACACACACACACATAGAAACGTGCTTTTTGATGCACAAGACCCAGAAACTTTCTCTGTATTTAACATGGGACTGTCCTCCGTAGATACTCTGAGAGCTACTAGGAAAACCAGTTAGAAGATGGATTAGCTGCCTAGATACCATTCCTACACTTAATTGCTTAACTGGCAGATAAGCCTCCCAGTCTACAGAAATGTGGACTTTTAAGAGTTGTATGACAAGCCACTCCTAGGTAGTTAATACCTTGACTTTTTTGAATTTTTTCTTTTGCANAAAAATTCAGAGTTACACAACAGGATCAGGGTATANGAGCCAAAACACCCAAAGAGAAATGAACATTGCATGCAGCACCAATATTTTATACAGACCTTGATGTTTCATTTAAGGNAAACCATTACAGGAGTTCNGAATGTCTCTGCTGTTCCCTAAGGCTGCTGNAGCCCTGTTATTGACTCTCCTGGCTCTCTGGTTTTACCAGACAGTTTATCCCTNTGGCCTATCAAACTGGGTCCTGTAGATAATCCTGTATCTTCAGTGCTGTGTGTCATTTCTGTATGTCCANGAGGAGGAGTAGCTCTATGATGATGTTTTATATAAAACAGAGCTTATATAATGGCTAGCATTATATAAACATGTCTTAAGCCTATAGGAGACTGAAAACAGTGATTTCCCAGGATGATATGTTTCCGTTCAAAACCCCTCAAAGGCCTTCCATGGCTTTAGGAATTTCCTAAATCCNGCAGNGTTCTATGTGACCTGTNCCCTCCTCTCTCTCCAGCTTTACTTTAATTACTCCTCTTCTGGTCTTTTTCCAGTTCCCAGAACAAGCCANACNTCCAGGATCCATACTTACAGTTCCCTCTGCTAGAAGGCCCCTCCCCCATCTGCGCTGGCTAACTCTGCTCATAGTCTGCATCTCACCTCAGTGTGACTCTCACAGGGAGGTCATCCCTTAATCTCCAATGTGGAAACAGACTTCATGGGCTTACTGGTCATCCCACCCAACTGCTACATCTTTGAATCACCCCCCTGCATCATTGATCCAGGGAAATTAATTAACCTGTGCCCTGCTGGAGCACCTCTCACCCCAGGAAAGTCGATACAAGCACCCAGATAGGCAAGATGCCCCACCAACTACTAAAATGTCCTTCTGTAAACTAGCGCAACACTTGCTCCTTGTTATTTTCATCCATTGTTTGTATCTATTTTGAGCTGCAAAAGTCCCATAGGATAAGGAAAATGTGTTGATATTGGGGATGCAGCTGTCACATTTCAGCTGCCTCTTTATTCTCTGCTCACAGCTCTTATGTGATATTTGTGCCATGTCCCCTTTCTGTGTTGTTTTTATGATGTCTTCCAATGTTTGTGACTTCTTGGGCTGACTCCCTACAGAACTTGATGGAACAGCTAACTTACTAAACATGGAATTTAGATAGATTGTCTTTACATTACCCATTTCTAAGGCCTACAAGGGTCCTCTCCTCATCTCTCTTGTCTTCTATGAGACAAACTCTGACCAGATTCAGAATTTCATACTAGTACAACTTCATTTGTCTGGCCGAGGTGACTTCCTGCTTGCCTCTTGGGGTAGAGAGAAAGAAAGCATGGTTTAATGTTTTATCTAGAATTCCNGATGCCTGTGGTGGTGAGCTGTTAGTACAACCAAGGCACTCTTCCAGAAAGAAAATTTTAATTGATTTTAAACATTATCTGTACAGAATTCTTCCTGCTTTTTGAGGATGGTAATCACATTCCATCCTTAGCCAACAAGATGGCGGCTTTCATCCCTCTCCCCACTACCTAATCTGATGCCAGTTCTGCTTGTACCACAGAGTGTAGAAATAAATACTCCATCTTGTCCACACTTGTCCCAGTTACACTTCATTTCCTCATGGGTCCATTCCAGCGTCCTCTTGGATGGGAGTCAGAGTCTCCTTCCATACAGCTAAAGAATAAAGATGTTTTGTTGACAATGGATATTTTCGGCACATGTGTTTACATGTTTACACCATTTGAATTTCCCGCTTCTCTACTTTGCAACTGTTCTTCTTACATCAGCCTCCTCCTTCTTACTTTCAGGTGACGTAGCAGTTCTTACAGAATTCTCTTAAATAAACTAGNTATTCTTTCTGAGGAAATAGATAACTACATTAGTTGTTTTAGGGATGTCATAACATAGTACCACAAGCTGGGTGGCTTAAAATCACATAACTTTATTGCTCACCGTTGTGGAGACTGGAAGTCCAGGTGCTAGGTGCTGGCAGGGCNCCTCTTCCTAAGCACAGGTCGGGAGGGTGGGGTCTGGTGCATGGCTCTCTCTCTGCTTTCAATTGCTAACAGTACCTGGTATTCCTAGACTTGTGGGCATACGGCCCCAATCACTGCCCTGTCTGATCTTGTCTCCAAGTGGCCACCTCTCTGTGTCCCTTCCTGTGGACTTCTTAAAGACTGTGTGTGTCTGCCTCTTTGTTCAAGTTTTCCCTTCTTCTAAGGATTTCAGCCCAACCTATTGATTGTAAAGGCCATGTTTCCAAATAAGGGCAGATTGTGAGGAACTGGTGTATGTGTGGGGGAGGGGACATTGGAATTTCAGTTATTTCTCTTGGGCAGTACAATTCAACTCACAACACTTACCATACACTCCAAGGTCTATAGAGAGATGGCAGGGTGTGTGGGCTTGGCTTCTCCACTGAGAGAAAAAAAAAGGTGCTTTTCAACCATATACACAGTAATTCTTCCTCTTTAGCACTTAGTGGTCTGTGTCCACTACTGAAAGGAAGTTTTGTGGAAGTGTCAGACCTGGAAGTCTGCACTGAGAAGGTTGAGAGTAGATATGAGGTCTTCTCTTATGCTTTCCATATCATAAACATGAAGGACAGCCACCGTGGGCTCTCAACAAAGACTTCTGGTGTTCAACTTCCTGCATCCGAGAAACTCTCTCCTCAGACCTCTGCCTCCCATCTCTGCCGTTAACTGCTCCAAATATGTGTGAGGCAGCACTACCCATTTTATCCCAACCAAGCTCTCCCTCCATTTTATATTAAAATATACATGTTGGAGAGTGTCTGCTAAATTACTTCCTAAGTGCTCTGTGTGTTATTTTAAAAAATAGTTCATAGACTTTTAGTGCAAACTGGAATCACATGTTCAGNGAAATGAATTTGAAGTGGTCAGATTACACAAAATGAGATGAGTGAAATGTCCTATGTATCCATTTTGAGTTCCCAGGTTACACAAAATGAGATTAGTGGAATGTCCTACGCATCCATTTTGAGTCCCCCAAAATTTAAATATATCCTCACTCCATGTGATTTTTAAATAATCTCTCTTTGAGGGCTTTCATTTACCCATTCACTCATTCAGTGCCATCCATTCATACATGTAGGAACTGTTCTAGGCTCCTAACTGAACAAGAAAAAGACCATTTCTTCAGGTAGTCTCCAGGGAAAGACCAAAAAATTAGGGTGCAAATGCAGAACTGAGGGAAACGTTTCATAGACATACAGAACAAGACGTCTGAACTAGGGCAAGGTTGGCCTCCTATAGGAAATGTCTTACTATACCATGGGAATGTGGAAGTCTGAATCTGAAATGTCCCACTCACGTTCATGTCTTGAATGTTCCTCCCCAGCTCATAGGCCTGTTCTAAAGGCCTTAGAGTCTTAATGACATGGGCTCAGCCAGCAGAAGTTGATGACTAAGGGTGGGCCTCACTACTCTCCCCTGGTTCTGGCCTGCAATTTCTTCATCCTGGTCCATGCCAAGTGGACAACTGTTGCCTCATGTTTCTGCCTCTCCAGCAGAGCTGCCCCCCCTCCAACCTTCCTCCTTACCCTAAACATGAACCTCTCTGACATCTTGATCTAAAATATGCCTTTCTTTCCTAACTTCTGTCAGGCGTTCCTGTCGCCATGGTGCAAATGCAACTAAGAGAATGTATCATATCACAGTCTCCCTACTTCAGAAGGAAAGATGCAACAGAAGATAAATACATCTTAATAGAAAAAGAAATATTAAATGCTGTTAGGAAAATGCATATAAATTCAGCAAATAACCAAAACAGTTTTCTATATATTACTTCAAATATTTACAATTCAACACACATCTAATCTTTTTTAATCTAAATATTTGCAAAAAGGGAGGGGCAGGGGCAAGTCCCATACTAAGTGAATCCTATCTCTAAATTACCAGGTACTAATGTTCTTTCTTCCTGTACATTTCTTACTTACAAAACACATCTGAACAAAGGAACAGCAACATNGTAGAAAGGAGATTCTTTCTGAAAGTGGTGGTTACAGAGTGGGTAGGAGCCAGGAGCTCTGTGGGTATAGACCGACCTCAAGCTCATTGGCAGACTCCACAAGTCACTGTGGTCTGCAGCCCTCTGCATCACTGAATCAAACCACAACAGTTATGAGAAGGCACACATGTTAAGATGTGGTTTCTAATAAAGATGCACGGCCCACTTCCTGCTTTAACACAGATCTTGAAAGGCCCTGCTAATTTTAATGAATAAGTGTGCAGTGGGTGACTGGCTTATTGATCCCGTTTCCACCCTGTTCCTGAAAAAGTCCTAACGCTGTCAGAGCAGCAGTGGATTGGCTGATACGAATATCTGGAAACTCAGGTCACCCACGACCACAGAATATGATATTTGGAAATGGGATCTTTGTGGCTATAACTCGAAGATCTCATGACCCAGCCAGTTTGGAATTAGACCAGACTAGTGTACTTACAGGAAGATAAGCAAACTCTGAAAGACCCCATGGAAGCAAAGATGTGCAAAGCTTGAAGTTACAGTAACCTTGGGCCCAGAAACCCCGTGAGCCCCAGGAACCGGAAGAGATGGGAGAGCAGACTTTCAAAGAACCTTCAAAGACAGCATGGCCATGAGACACCGTGGTTTGAGACCTCTAGCCTCCAGAATTGCGATAGACACATCTCTATACCTCAGACCCATCCCTGTGTGGTATGTTACCATAGCAGCACTAGGAAACTGCCCCAGTCTTGGATTCTTCTCTATGAAGCATCGTTTTGCTGGCTGCTTCTATCATATTCTCTCTTTTGGGTTATGACACAAAAACATAAGTACCTCAATCAGCCAGCCTTCTACAAGGCATACGCAGAAAATGGAACACCCATTCATTTTATTGCATGTAGCTATGTAGCTTCCCCCAAGGCATAATTCAACTCCAAAAAGGTCTGTCCCTTATCCTGCTCCCTCTCAGAAACACCAAAGCACCAGCTTGGAGCTGTAGAGTAGTGCCAGTCTAGAGAAAAGCCATTGTCCTTTCTAACGGTGCTTGGAATGGTGGCTACACTCTACCTCCGTGGTGTTCAATTGGTCCAGTGACTCTCAACCTTCCTGATGCTGCGACCCTTTAATACAGTTCTTCATGTTGTGGTAACCTCCAGCCATAATATTATTTCTGTTGCTACTTCATAATTGTAATTTTGCTACTGTTATGAATCTTAATGTAAATGTCTGCTATGCAGATGGTCTTAGACGACGCTTGTGAAAGGGTCATTCGACCCCACAGGTTGAGAACTGCTGAATTAGACAGTCTGAGGTCTATCTGTTGGCTTCATTTCCCTCAAAATCTAAACCAAGAGTGAACAGAAGCAGATTCCATTGATGACTTTCTTGAAACTTAAGACAAACTGGAACAAGACTTGGACCGCGTTGCATTTCAGCTGTCAAAGGCCTTCTGTGCATCCACTGAGACGATTGTGTGATTCTGTCTTTGAGTCCATTTACATGTCTCATGATATTTGTTTACTTGCATATGTTGAACCACCCCTGCATCATCAGATTTTCAGGTTAAGGATACACACTGTGTGTGTATATGTGTGTGTGTGTGTACGCATGTATGGGTGTATGTGTGTGTTCGTGCATGTATTCCTGTATGTGTGAGTACGTATGAGGATATGTGTGTATTCATGCATGTATTTCTGTATGTGTGAGTATGTACATGTCCATGTGTGTATTTTAAACCCACACAGGATGTTCTTCACTATAATTCATTGTTACAAATGGGGATAGGAGGGAATCTGCTTTCTTCCCTCTCTCCCTCTACTACCCCTTTGTCCATCTTTTCCATTTTTAATCACCTCATATTTTATTTCCAATTCTCAATATATTATTAATTTAAAGCTCACTTACTTTCTGGGTTTTTTTTTTCACATTTTACCCTGTCAGCTTTCTGAATTTTTTAACAATGTCAGTGAAGAGTTATAATGCCTCCAGAAGGGGAAACAGAAAGGACAAGTTGTAGAAGTAACATGGGAGATGTGTACTCATATTAAAAAGTGTCTGGTAACTGAACTTGGTGTTTCCAATCACAGTTCATTCCAATACTTTAGTGATCCTGGATGTTTTGGCTTTGACCATATTCCTTGTCAGACTTTTCTTCCTGAGGCATATAAGCAAGGATTAGAAACACAGGTCTATGTTTCAGTCTACTGCTCCACAATACTATGAAAATTTAATGTCATAAAACGTGGAAAAATAATTAGGTGCTTGTTCTTAAAAGGGTCCTTTTCTAAAAGAGAAGGGATGGGAAAGGAGGGGAAGGGAAGGTGACTCCAGAGATGCTGGGTAAAGGACGGTCCTTGGGCATATTCAGATGAACCACAGCATCTTCCAACTAGGCGCCTGGCAGACTATGCTCCATTGTGAGATAATAGTTTCTTAAATCCCATTCTTCAGAGTTGCGGGTATAGCTTCACATACATGAGTCAGGAAATCCCATTCAGTAACTGACCTGCGTCTTTGGGGGAGCAAACTGCAGTTCCCAAAGCATTCACCACCACTTTAAGAACCTTGGACAATTCAGCTGTGAAATGCTACACTGAGCAAAAACAAAGCACAGTGAGTGAAAAGCATCGCTGGATTATTCTGCTTGTTTAGAAACTGCCTACAAAGACACTGTTGCTAAAAGGAGGCATGTTCCAAATGCCCCGAGCCAATCAGTACCATGGAGACAGTCATAAACCTCTCAAACTGTTTCAAAATTACACCGTCTTCGATGGGTAGACTCCAATATGTCCATTAAAATAAAAAGTCTCTGTTTGAAATCCTACTTGCTTCAAGCACAAGCAGCAAAACGCACAAAAACATGTTTCAGCACGTAGATTTACATATTGAGGTGTGACTAAAAAGGAATAATACTGGATTTTTTGCTTTTGTTTTTTCACTTCATGACTTACCCTACACTCTCCCATGCAAGTGTGCACACACCCTGCAGGAGAGAGATGAACCGTCATCCCAGATTTGGAACCACTGACTAACTATAGAAATGGTTCCTTCTGTGTCCAACTTGCTGAACCAGTGAGTGTCTTGGGTTTACTTACAGGAGAGCAGGTGACTGGGACACAAGAGTGTCACTCAACAGTCCCATCCCAGCATAGGTGACAACCTGAAGGACGCTGCCTCAGTGGTGCTTCAGGTCACCTCCACCTCTTTTGTGTTTTGTTTACTCATTTATTTTTTCGTTTTTGCATCTTGACCAAAGTTTCCCCTCCCTCCTCCCCTCCA
>LZPO01055189.1:11911-33802 GCA_001675575.1 Neotoma lepida
TGTGTGTGGTGTGTGTGGTGTGTGGTGTGTGTGTGTGTGTGTGTGTGTGTTTAGAGGACATTGCAGATAGAGGAAAAATAAATGCCTGAAATATTTGCTTTTGAGGCTGCAATAGCTTCAGGTAAAGGCTATTCAACACTGAGCATCTCTGCCTCCCTGTACTTGCTTCTCTTTGTGATATAGCATTCCCACTTCTCTCTCTTCTAGTGTCTGCTGACTTCCGGCTATGGGAGTGATGCTGCCCCACCTCTTATAGCATTCTTGGTCTCTTCCAAGGTCATTGCCAAGAGCTTCTGTAGGTAGAGATTAGGAGGGGGGGAATTAAAGAGAATGGGAGTGAACGGCNTGAGAGTGAGACCTTGAGGGCGAACAAACAGTCCGTTCTCAGGTTGTGAGGTCCTTGGGTCACAGTGACTAGAGACACAGGAGCTCCAGGTTGGCAAGCAGAAGACAGCCAGAGACATGGCTACCAGATGCCCTGCAAGTGCCTGGCAGTTCCTGCCTGTCAGAGCCAGCATCTCAATCACCTTGGGAGAGGAATCCTGCAGAAGGAAAGCTTAGGGTGGAGATGAGAAAAGGCAGGGGCCCTGGAGGGAGAGGGAGAGGGAGAGGGGCATCTGGGACCTCCCCACTGCCCCTGCATGGCTGTCACTCCACCATAATCAAGCTGCTTAACCATGCAAGGCTGCNTTGTGACAACCACATCATTGCATTGCTTTTCTGAGGATATAGTGGCAGTGTCTGTGATATACTAGGTACTCATCAAATGGCCCCTTCTGTCCTCTGAGTTGTATGAGCNCACGTAATGACCTAGCAGCAGGAAGTGATGATGCCCCAGAGAAGTGTGAAGTGGTTGGTACATCAGAGTGTGATTAGTTGATTCACTGATACCACGGGGACAGCTGTAAGGAAGTGCTGGTTATGTGCCAGCTATGGCAAATGTTCTTGGCATGTCCTCCTTTNCCTATGGCAAGATCCCAGCAGGACCCTTTTACCCATTCTACAGATGAGCAAACTGAGGCTGAATCCACTAACTTGGCTTAGGACTCTGCACTAGAAGAGGTTAAATCCACACTTTCAATGTTGCTAACTATAGCTCTTGTCTGCCTTGTTCAGGCAAACCAATCGAGTCTCAGAGATGCACATTCTAGAGCCAAGTCCTCAGGGTGGGCAGTTGTGCTGTAGATGGTTAGGACCAGATCCATCTGGGCCTGGATGATAAGTCTTGGTGACTGACATGCTATGTTCAGTGGCCAGTTTCTCAGCTCTCTGGCTTATGCTGCTGCACCTGGCCAAGGCATGATAATTAAACTTGACATCTTTGTTCACTGCCTGGTGCAACCCAGGTGTTCATGACATGTACTGCCTGGCCAGCCCCTGGGAGTCTCCCAACTAAGGAGAACAANTCTGCTGCTGACTAAAGAGACAAGCATGTTTTCTTNCAAACTCAGAGATGCCCGTGTTCTGGGAGTTATTCACAGCCGTGCAGAACCTTCAGACTGCTCATGGCATNGTGGAGGGTTCACACAAGGGAGATGTGCTCCCACCCAGAGCCACTCAGAGGCACATCATAGCCAGGATTCTGAGGGGGGTTTCATGATACTCACTCCATGTTACTGCCAGAGAAAACTCGAAATTGAAAGGCAGTCCCTGGTTGTGAGGAAGGGCGGTGCCTGGCATCAACTCAGGCAGGTGCCATGTCAACTGGCACCCTAAGACAAACGTAGACTCATCCACATCCCAGTGTGTGTGTGACCCAGCCAACATGGGGCTGAAAGTCCCTTTTCCAGAACCCANAACTCTGCTTCGGCACTCTAGGACATCCCTNGGTCCCTGTATTTTGAGACAGCCTTCGTTCCTTGTCTCAGTGTTCCTNCTCTAACTCTGTGTCCTTCTTTATCTCCTGGTCTTTGAGAGCCTCTGTGGCTGTGAATCTTTCTCTTTTCTTCCTGCTTTGTGTGCTTTCTTCCCTGTGTCTCAGACANTGCCTTTCTGCTTCCATTCTCTGTCCCANAGNTGGCTTTCTCTTTGCCTTTCTATTTTACTCTCTGTGTCTCTTCCTGTCTCTGCCTTTCCCCACCTTTGTCTCTGTCTTCCTGTGACACTCTCCTGGAAATGCTGAAAGTGGCCGAATTTNAAGTGACAAACAGCACTACGCCAGAATCCACCCCCAGACTGCGCGATTGCATCCTCCTCCACATCACATCNCTAAGAGAGCTATTGTGTCTCTCTCAGGCCCAGGGAGTTGAGTGGAAGGGCCTGGGGGTCTGAGCTCTGACTGCTCTGCCACTTCCCCATTGGCTCCTAGCAGCTTGTGTTCTGCCAGCCAGCGCTGAGAGGGCTGAGCGACAGGGGGAGACTCTCATCCATAAAAGAGGGAAAGGCTCCAGAACTGTCATTCTAAGGGGATCTGGGAGCCCTCACAGCTTCCTCTGTGGCACTTCTCTGAGCTAGAGTCAGGGTGCCTCCTGAATCTTGGATCAGCCGCCCTACCACCTGACCAGCCAGAAGTCTACCAGGGACAAAGCAGAGTACAGGTAAGATCTTCAGGGAGCTCAGGCATTCTGGCTTTATGCATCTGCTCCTGACGCTAGGAGGAAGGACCGGTGGGAGCCTGGGAAGGGGGAAATCAGGTTTGGTTCTGACTACTCAGCACAGGAAGTCATAGTTTCAAGGCTAGTTTACAAAAGCCAGGTCAGTGAGTCCAAAGAGCTGCCTGCCCTCTGGAACCCAAGCCCNNTACAGTCCTGGCTCACACAGGTGCTAGCTGTGCCACACAGCAGTCCCCATCGTAGTTTCCAGAGTCTGGGGACAAGGGGGCAGCCTGGGTAGAAGACCAGGAGGTTTCACTAATTAGCCTGATTTTAAAGGTCAACATCTTCACTGAACTTAGAGAACAAGGGCTGGGGGATTAATGAGGTTCAGGACTCGGCATTTGCCAAGTATCGATCCGGCACCATCACCGCATAAACAAGCGCCGTCTTTTTTATTCTTTCTAATTCATGTTAATCGCTGACGAGGTGCTAATTGGTTATGATTTTACTCAGAGTGGAGTCTGGAGTTGTTTGGCTGAAAGGGAACGAAGAAAGAAAGTGGAGCATGGCTGGATACCCAGGCTGAGCAGGACTTCTGTCAATTTTACTTTGAAAAGACTTGTTGCTTTCATGTAAATTACAGCCACGTTACTGCTGGAGGCAGCTAAGTTAGGCTGTAGGAAGCTCACTTGTGGAAAGCCATGGGCTCTCTTGTGGCGATACCCACATCCAAAGAACGTACTATGGAACCCCAAAGTTTGACATCAGCAAAAAGCTGTCGAGCTTCGGGGAAGGTGGCTGTAGACCACTCCATGGTTGAGCAGTAAATTCTGTGACTTGTTACTTTTCCCTGGGTATTTTTTTTTCTGAGAACCTCTTAAGATTTACAAGTATCCCCTTAATAAAGCCTCCAAGCTCTTTAGGTTATTGGATCTGGTTTCAAGTACCCTCCCACAGACAGCATTATCACCCTTCCGCCAAGGGTTGGTGAAATATACACCATTCATCTTTCTAATCTGACAGGCATTGCTGTCAAGATCTGTTGTAAAACCCTTCAGAATGTCAGTCCTTTTCTGTTCCTTCTCATAGGGGCTCTACTCCTACACACTGCTCACCTGCCTTCTCTGTTCCCCTTACCTCCCCCCCCCGCCCCCCGTTCCACCCCACTTTGTCTTTTGTTCTGTTTTTGCAGGTCATCCATCCCCAGGCTTGGAGATCTGCGTGGGGGAAGCTCTTGAGGCAGCCACAGCCGGGTGAGTTATGGTGACGGGGTGTGTGAGTGTGTGTGTGTGTGTGTGTGTGTGTGTGTGTGAATTTACTGACACAATCCTGAGCCCATTGCTTTGTCCTCACTGTGCTTAAGTGTGCTGGGTGACAGGTGACTCTCCTNGTCTCCAGGAGTAGCTGGCAGCTGGGAGTGTGGTGTCACAGTGGTTCCACAGAAGCTGTGTTGGTAGACTCCACTGTTCTGCTGCAGCAGGCTGCTTAAGTGGTTAGCTCTGGGTTGTTTGAGAAAGCACATGGAAGGTTGTGAGAACTCACAGGATTCGCTGAGCGTTACTTCAAGAATTTTCCATGTATTACCTAAGAGTGTGTGGCCACACCTGAGCCTATGCTGAGTTCAAACCCCATATCCATCCTTCATTTGCTGTGTAATTTTGCAACAATTGCTTTCCCTTTCTGGGTCTTAATTTCCTCACCAAAATAATGAAGATAATAACAACATCCTTTGCCTCATATTATTGNGAGGCTCCTGGGGAGGCTGTGTGCACCTGGCATTTGGTGGNCACTCAGTGAATGTTACTATGGTCAACTCTCCACTGATTCAAAATGGCAGGCCTCAAAATGAACCCCTCCTTCCTCTTCTATGACGTCTGCAGTCATCCCATTCCATGCTGCTGTGTGCTCTTCCAGGGAAATATGACTAAAAGTCAACTATTTCTGGNGCCAGTGTTCCCTTCCCCATCGCTACAGATGACTTCATTTCTTTATCTGCCCTCTCCCTGACAATGAAATCCCTCCCTGACATTTCATCGCAGCTCCAGGTATCCTGGCACGACTTTTCCATTCATTGGATCTCTCCCTCATTCTTAGAGAGGTCAGTTGCTGCTGCTTTGGTTTTAATGAGTATCTGAGGAAGAGCGGTCAGCAGGTGGCTTCTCTCACGGGTTTGCTCAGCTCAGCTCGTGAGTGATCAAGTGATCAGCAGATCTTAGTGGGTCTGACATGGTGCTAATTTAACTGAGTCAGAGCTGACCACAGTAGGAAGAGATAGTAACATCGGCCTGAACTATGTCCCTAGGTCCTTTGCAACTCAGCCTGGATCCTACTCTGCACCCCCACCAGAGCTCTGAGGCAGGTGACATGCTCAGGAGTTTTCTCCTCACCCCACCTCATTTGCCCCACTGGCCAGAATGCTTGGCCACTAGCTGCAGACGTGCTCACCAGAGGTAATGTGTCCACAGTGACTCGCTGCCTTTGTCCCAGTCTTATTCCTGCAGAATTCAGTTTAACCTGATAAGGGTTTGCTGAGCTGTTACTATGTAGCTCAAGGGGCAGATTCAGGGAGAAGCAGAAGAGGACATTGGCATTGGCCCCTTTCCCTTGTTTCTTCTTTGTCCTTCCCCTCTCTTCCTCATTCACCTCTTTCCCCAGCATCTACACTGTCACCCCACCCACCCGTGTCCCTTTTCTCTGACTCTTCATCTCTCTCCTTGACCTCTCATTTTCCTTTTTTCCTTCTCCTCATCCTATAAATATACCAAGTGACAATAAGGGAGGAGATTCCATTGCAAATCTGACAGCTGAGAAACATCCCTTAAAAACTGCAGCTAATGACATCACTGAGACCATGACCTTTGTGGCCTGGACTGCGGGACCCGTATTTCTGTCTGTCTCGATGCAGCAATTGTGATGACCTTTGGGTAAGGCCTGGTCCTGTGTCCATGCTTTGGTACTGGCTGAGCAAAAGGTTGGCTCGTTTTGTGCTCAGGACCAAAGCCATTCTGCAAACTGATGGCCCATCCTCTATTAGTGAGCATATCTCAACAAGGAACACCCTCAGGTTTCAGAGCCTTTCCTTTGACAGCCTCTTGGGAACCCACAAAAACAAACTTGCTATTTTCCAGTAGGGTGAAAAGTCCTAAAATGGTTTCATCTTCAGGAGTGTGTGAAAGTCTTTGAGATAGCCCACAGGACATGCCATGTGNCCTTATACCTCTGTGAAAGTCTGGGGATAGTCCATAGGACATGGCATGTGCCCTTACACCTCTGGACAGTTTTTGCAGTCAGAGTCACTGTATTCCCATCTAGAAATGGGGCTGCTGGTGCCCAGATCCCTGGTGCAGGTAATTCATATAAAAGATATAAAGCATTTGGCCTCCACAAGGAGGATGCTGTGAGTTCCAGCCCTTCCACAAGGGGTTGATGCTTCTGTCTGTCAGTCCACAGTTTTCCCCTGGAGCCTGAGCCTATACTGATAGCTCATCTGGAGGCATCTGGCACAGAGCAATGGCACAGTCTGATAGATTCCAGGGTGGTTGTCACTGGAGGGTCACAGAAACATTGACAGTGTCAAGGTGGGTGAGCGAGCTGGAGCTCTTCTGACTCATTGTGTGACCTTAAGCAAGTGACTTCACTCTTACCTTTCCCCATTTCCTCTTCCTCCAAATAGGAATAATCATATGCATACATTGCTCCCAGAGATAATTGCGATGTTAAATCATGCCATTATTATTCCTCCCTGGCTTTTCAGATAGAAATGCTGGCTGCCCCTGGAGCCCTGGCTGACTACAGTAGAAATATCTCTGAGCTAGGTAGAGGGCAAAAATCAAATCAAATCAAAACCAACTCTTTCAAGGAACTCTGGATCGAGAGGTAACAGAGTTCCTACTGTGTCCACAGAGGCCCATGGAGAGAGGGTGCTTGGGGCTGTCTGATGAGCCCATGGTTTTACTTCTCAAGGAATATTAAAGTCTCAGGTGAGTGGTGACTTTTAATGGATTCTGCCACCAGCAATGGCTCTGAACTTGTAGGGTGCAGGATGCAACCTGCCTCTACTGCAATCTGCAGTAAACCCACCTGGTCTTCTGCCAGGAGATGGTTACATTATTATTAGATAATATGTCCGCCTGGCTGGAGACCCAGGAAAATTAGCTGAAGCCTATCAGATTCGCTTAAGTCAACGAGGCAGGACCAGCATACTTCCTTGGTGAAGGGTCAGGCAGTAAACACCTTTGGCTTTGTGGGTCCCTGAGTCTGTGTTTCAGCAGTTAATGATGCTTTTGTGGTGTGTAAACACTTGTGGACAGCAGGGCTGGGGTTCTCCAGAAAGACGGAACCCATAGAAACCCATAGAACATGCCTGTGAATGGGAAGAAAAGATTTGGACTGTGTGATTATGGTGTAGGGTATGTCCAGATCGCCCTTTTCTGTNTATTAGGATAGGCACACCCCTTGCCTCCACCTNTCTTCACTTCCCCCTCCACCCCAGGCTGTTACATGTGCCCTAAGTGTGACCAAGGACACATTTCATGATGCGCAAGTGTAGAGGATTGATCTGGGAGGGCTCCTGCATACCTTCCTCCAGGTCACTGGTTGAGCCTCACCTCATGCTTGCCTTTCTAGTTCTCAATCCATTGAAGGCTACAGCTGTTTTTCTCCTCAGTTGACCCCAGATGGTACTCAGCAGGTCTAANTTCCAAGTTCTGTCCATCATAGACAGATCCCCAATGAAAAGTTGGAAATCTCCTTGCCCCACCCTAACTTGGGAGCTGCCTGACATTGCTCAGTAATTTATCTTTTAAAAGATGTCAAAAAAACAGAACAAAAGAAAACNACCAGAGCTCTCATCTTAACAGGAATAAGAGAAAGTTTATTCTGGAGCCATTTAAAGTGACCATAGCCCGGATGGAAATTCCGTGTTCCAATGTGGAAGCAGTTCCGTGATGTTTTAAAGTTTTACAGAACAAAGAAAGTCATAAATCAAGGCAAGTTTAAAATATGCTGGTGGGTACATCAGAGAGGCAGGCACAGGAGATGAGGGGAGTTTTCTACAGGCCCAAGATGCCACCTGATGACATTCTTAGCTTTTGGGTTGGAAACCAGTGCATCTGCTTAGACAATAGATTCTAAAGGTTTTTTATCTATTAGTCACGGGATGTTATGTCTGACACAGAGGTGGGCAAGGGATGGTTGTTCTGGGGCCTAAAGCCAGCCCAAGATAAGGTGACTAGCCTCTGTGTCTGAAACGGTCCAATCGCTCCACAGTGCTGAACTTCTAATCAGTTTATTAGTCTCTGTAAATACAGCTTCTCTTCAGGAGCTTGTATTCACTAAAAGGAGGAAAGAAGATGGGGGTGGGGGTCTCAGGGCCAGTGTATAAAGACATATTCTACCTCAGGAATCAAGAGAGCTCAGACAAGCAACTTCCCTTTTCCAAAAAACATTTAGGAATATGACCTCTAGGGATTCTGAGCTAATATGCATATGCTTGGTACATCATAGGCTCCTGGGAGGTAGAGGCTGTTACAGGGTCGGTATGATCATGAGGGGCACCAGCTCTCCCTCNCACATACCAGGCCCCAAAATTAGATGGAGAATATATTCGGCCACACNTTGGTTCTGCATCTTTTTTGCCTTTTCCCTTCCCTTGTATCCTATATAAGACCAGACCACTGCCTTCATACTTTCTTATTTAAAGGCCTGGTGTGTGCCAGGCATATGTTCAGTGTGCCTACCTGGTCTCTTGTTTGATTGCTAAACAACCCTCCAACTCTTTGTTATTAGCCCCACTGTCCAGCAAAGTCAGTTTTCTCCATGTGGTGGTAAGTGGCTAGCTGGCATCTGCACTCTCTTTCCTGAACAGACTCAGTGGACCTGCAGCCAGGACAGGCAGGATTGGAGGGTTCATCTCTCTTAAAACCATCGACCCCCTCTCACCTCAAGCTGCTTTTCCAGGTTGTTNGAGTTGGCCATCCAAGTGTGACAGATACAAATGTCTTAGGTGCTCAGCAGGGACAGTGGGAATTGTGTGTATGTCCCCCTCATGACTAGGGCCAAAGTAAGTGCAAGTCCAGTGTCTCAAAGGCTTTTGACTTTTTTCCAAACAAGTTGGAAATCAAGCCTTTTTTTTCCCCCTAGAAAACTCCCAGTTTTAAAATGTCTGTTCATTTACTCAACAGACTTGAATGGAGCTCCTGATCTCATCTGAGCCGTGGATGAAGCTCTGGGAACCATTCATCTGTCATTCATCCAGTCATCTGTTCAGCTACCCATCCATCCNTCCATGCATGGACCAAGCAAACTTCTCTAATCCTCTCATGATATTTCAAACAAATGCAAACTATAGCTAGGTCCATGGGGCTGGCACAAACTGGCCTCTGCCCCTTCTTGGCATTTAGTTTCTTTTTTATATATTTTTTTCTCAACTGTGGCCTCCCTGTCCTGGTCAAGCACACCACACACACTCACACCACACACACTCACACCACACACACTCACACCACACTCACACTGCAGGGGCTTTGCATTTANAGAATCCTCTCTTGTGTCAGACTCAGACAGTCAGATTTAATTATGTGCTGGAGCTAGCATGGGTAGCTGCAGGAGCTCCAAGGAGGGATCATGTCTAGATAGACTTCCTGGAGGTGATTCCTGAGGCTGAATTCTAAAGAATGAGTGAGAGTTAGTCAGGTCAAAGGTGATAGGAATGGGTGACAAGTGTTCCAGGCAAAGGCAACTCTATGCAAGGGCTGGGAATAGCATGCATGGGCCCTTGGTTATGGAGTTGAGGGAAAATATAGTTTCAGCTTTATGGGGTTATCTTGAAGACTCCCTCGCATTAAGCTATGTTCAGGATGGAGCATAGACAGGCATACAGTGTGCACTTTGCAAATGTAAGCTCTCTGTGCTGGGAAGGCTGCTGAGTATGGGCTGAGGGGTCAGACCTCTGGGAGGCGTTACAGAGCCTGAGATGCAGAAACAGAGCTGGGTCTGATGGGACTGTCCAGAGAGTCCTNGGGTTACNGTGGAGGCTGTGTTTAGGGAGATACCAGTTTTGTATAAAGAGGTCAAAATTGGGTCTATTTTACAGCCCAGTGCTATGGGAAGTCTCCCAATAGGTGTTAGAGACTGACACAGGCTCACCAGTGGTTTGATTTGCTCAAATATTNTAACAGGCCAGTTGTTAAAATACAAAACACACACACACACACACACCAAAAACAAAAACAAAAACCATGAACCATTTATTTTGTCTGCATGTAAATAGAACATTCACTTGCCCAGACCTCTGATTTTTCTCTTCTGCATTCCGAGGGATGCAGAGACACACAGGGTACATGAATATAGTCTCTGAGTTTTCTACTCTGAGTTTCCCTGTGCTGGCAGCAGCTGACCAGTCTCAGGAGAAGCACACTGGTCTGCTTCCTGGCCTACAGTTGCATATAACCTCAGACAAATTACCATGTTCCTGAGCACCAGTTTTCCCATCTCTAAAGTGAGCCAGTCATGCTCACCTCTGAGAAGGTGGGTAGACTAAGGTCAGTGTAGAGTCAATGTTCGGCAAATGTTGCTGGGACTCATAGAAGACTTAGCTGTTGGTGACTCAAACCTGTTCTAGAAACTGCAATTATTAGGTGGAGAGAATCAACAGAGTGAGCCCTGTACCTCAGCTTCATTCACTGCTCAGGGCAGGATGTGGGCAGCTCCCTGCAATAGAAGTGCCCCCATAGGGGCTTAGGGCAGTAGAAGCTCAATGATGGCAACTGAGATAGATAGTGGTTAGGAAGGCTCTGGTTGGGGAGCCTACTGTGTGTTCTGAGAGAGGAGACCTGTTCTGGGGTTTGGGCTCATGCGGGGAATCTTTGAAACCCCTGAACATCAGAAGAGAAGGAGCAGTTTGCAGGAGGGAAGGCAGACAGTGTCTCTTATCTTGGATACAGTAGGTCAAGATGTCTAGGTGGGGAAGAGTAAAACCCCTAGCTGGCCGGCTAGGAGTCTCTGGAGCTTCACAGTTCCGCTTGTAAGAACTACATGGTGATTTGACTTATAAAGAGTTGACTGATTAAGCCAGAGCGATGCTTCAGTGGTGAAGGGTGAACACTGCTTTTGCAAAGGACCCAAGTTTGGTACCCAGCACCCATGGCAGGCAACTCACAACCACCTGTCACTNCAGCTCTGGGGGATCCAGGGCACCCTCTACTGGCCTCCACAGGCACTTGAAATATACATCTTCTCACCTGACATAGACATACAATTGAAAATAAAATAAAAATCTTTTAAGAATTGACTGTGAAAGGGACAACTTTAATTTTTTCCTTAATTGAAATATAATTATACAATTGCCCTCTTCCCTTCCTCCAGTCTTTCTCATGCCCCTTCCTTCCAGCCCCTCCCATATTCCCCCTCTCGAAAGAGACAACTTTTAATAGACTTTCTTATAAACCATCAGTTCATCTGTCAAGCACTTACTTAGGGCCTCCTATGTGCTGGCTGGAGTTTTAAATGCTAGGGTGATAAGAAGTTAAGACAGTACCTTAGAAAGCTAATGTTCTAGTTGGGGAAATGGTAAAAACAGATACCTCAGCCAGTGTGAGCCTGTCTGGCCCTGTGACATTTAGTTTATTTAAAGCAGAATGACAGTCTTGTGAAAACCTTCAGACAGAGGAAGGGAAAGTACAGGGGTCCTGAGGCAGGAACAAGCTTAGCCTGTCTGAGGGCCACGGGCACATACTACAAGAGAGGGCAAGAGATTGTTTCTTTGTTCAGAGTGCGTGCGTGCGTGCGTGCGTGCGTGTGTGTGTGTGTGTGTGTGCCTGGAGGGGCAGAGCGCTTACACAAATAGTTAGGGGGTGCACTATTGTGATGGAGGAGGTACAAGTTTCGGGCAGGTGAGACCTAATCAAGGAAGGAAGGTTCTCCAGGAAGAGGAAACAGCACGTGCAAGGCCAAGAGATGAGAAAGTGGATCCCAGACCTGACTGTTGATGTCTGGGATGGGCCCAGACAGACAGTGCCTGACAATGAGGCAGAGGGTGAGGCTCTACTCCATTTAGTGGGTGCCATCTCAGAATTAATATGCTGATAGGCATTTCATGCTCCAATCTGAGAAGCTAAGGAGGGAGGCCAGCTCAGAGGGGGGAGTGAAATGGAGCTTTGGTCAGAGCGAGGAGCAATGCTGAAGTGAAAGAGGAGAGCTCCAGAGAACTTGCAAAGAACAGAAAGAACGGGAGTGTAGGTCAGTACAGTGCTTGTCTACTGTGTGTGAGGCCCTTGGTTCTATCCCCAGCACCAGAGATGGAAGAAGAGAGAGATAGAGAGACAGGGACACACACAGATACACACACACACACACACACAGAGAGAGAGAGAGAGACAGAGACAGAGACAGAGATAGAGACAGAGAGATAGAAACAGAGACAGAGAGCACTCCAGCCTGGGGACTCAGAACCTAGCGGCATACCTTCACATTGGTGATACTGGAAGTGTGACTTGCAGCTGGACAGACCCAATCAAACCCTGACTTCCTAGCTGTGTGGAGCNATTTTCTTGTACCTCAGCTTCTCCACTTGTCAAGTGAAAACCACAGCACGGCCTGCCTTGCAGAGCTGCTATGTGGATTGTGAACAGAGAAAAGATCCCAGGATGCAGCAATTACTCAGCACTCAGCCCGTCCTTACTCCTCAGCCTTGACTCCTACTTTTCCTCCCCAGCTTCTGTGGCCTTGACTACAGGACTAGAAGGAGAACTGCCTACCTATGCTGCTCTTACACCAGACATGAGTAAGAGATATGGCCTTGTCAGCTCAGGATATACCTCACCGTCTTCTCCTTCTCCCTCTCCAGCAGAAGAGTGAGACAGAAGAATGGNGTGGTCTGTGCTGATGCTGGCAGCTTGTCTCCTTGTGGCCGTGCCCTCTAACGATGCAGCAGACTGCCTGTCCCTGTGCTCCCTGTGTGCAGTGAGGACTCAGGATGGGCCCCATCCCACCAACCCCCTGGTAGGTCTCAGCAATGTTTCTCCATACCATTCTATTCATAGGTAGAGCCCAGAGATGGGAGGTCGTATATCAGGGCAGCTGAGTCTGCTGCACCCATTGCAGCGGGGCATGGCTTCTCCTGCCCTCNGGACAGCTGGGAACCAGGGTCTGCTGTTGTCTAGTTTCCATTGCAGTCTAGACTTCATCACCATGGCTCTCCCAGGCCTGCACACAGACCACGTTTCCAGGCAGCCAAGTGCCTGGCAACGGGTGTAGACCATGGGGTGCTGTGCTGTCTGCAGCACTGGGTACACATTCCAAGGCTTCTTTTTCTGGCTGATAGGCACCTCCAAATTCAGGCTCCTGGCCAAAATCTCACCATCAACCCTGTCAGGATCCGCTTGGTGGGCTTGGGGCCTCAGCCCTTCTCCTGGGCCTGGCCTGGCCTGTTGATGTTGCTTTGGGTCAGGCTTTCCCACACGCTTCACCAAGCACTGCAGAACGACTACAGTAGTATCAGCTGGACTGTGGTGGACAACACTCGGGCTTTGATTCTGGCTCTTTCTAGCTCCCTTACTCTGAAACTGTTCTCTGGGTCTCACCTTCCTCATCTACAAAATGAGAGCGATTCCCTGAGATCATGACGCTAAGTGTTTGGTATCTCAGTCTAGTCTATATCCGTTGAGTGTACATAGTGTGTCCTGCTCACCTCAGGCAGGCAATGTAGCTAAGCATGGGAACTCTAGCCTCAGATCTTCAGAATTCAAGTTCCAGCATTGCTAACTATTGTCAATATCATTATAGTTAAGGTGGTTGAATGCTCCCTGCAGCACAAAGCAGATTCTATTGTCCCCCCAACACACACCCTCACATTCCCCATGCACATTCTTCCTGCTGTTCTAAACCTCTGTCTCTAAAGTGTTAGCANTGCCCTCCACTCCTGGTAGAGCACCTATACCCTTTGGAAGAGGGAAAGCACATGTAGGGCAATAGGAAGATCTTGTTTCTTTGGGCATTTCCACCTATGTCTCTGTGCCTTTGGGATAAGTCTGATTTCTCATCTCTCACATGATGGAAGTCGTTTGGTGACGTGACTACCTTGCTCTTTGGGATCCTTTCAGATTTGCTCCCTGGAGTGCCAGGACCTGGTGCCACCATCAGAGGAATGGGAGAGATGCCTGCACCTTTTGTCTTTTCTTGCTCCCTCTGCCTCTGGGCTCCATGGCAAAGATGATGTGGAGAATGAGGTTGTAGAGGAAGGCTACAGTGCACTGACCAAGCTCTTGGAGCCCCTCCTGAAGGAGCTGGAGAAAAGCCGATTGCTTGCCAGCATCTCAGATGAAAACCTCAGGGGTCTCCCTAGCAGGTTTAGGGATGGAAAAGAATCTGAGCTGGTGANTGCTGACCGGATGAATGATGGAGCCACACAGGCTGACACACTCCATTTCAACGAGGAGGACTTGAGGAAACAGGCCAAACGCTATGGCGGCTTTTTGCGTAAATACCCCAAGAGGAGCTCAGAGATGGCCGGGGATGAGGACGGGGGCCAGGATGGGGATCCAGTAGGGCATGAGGACCTGTACAAACGCTATGGGGGCTTCCTGAGGCGCATTCGCCCCAAGCTGAAGTGGGACAACCAGAAGCGCTACGGCGGCTTCCTTCGCCGTCAGTTCAAGGTGATGACTCGGTCCCAGGAGAACCCCAATACCTACTCTGAAGATCTAGATGCTTGATGTGTAACACTTCCCCACCATGGAGTTGGGTCAGGAATCTTCCCTGACCTCTTCCTATACTAGAGCTCACTTTTCCCTCCTCTTGTGCTTGTCCCACCCCTTGCCCCGAATGGGTGGGCTCACATGAAAACGTCCAAGGCCAGCCCATCCCTATTCTGCCAATAGGCCCCATGTCCGGCTCAAACCCTTAGACTCTAAACTACCACTAGCAGTGGTAGTTTTTTGACATCAGCCCAACCACTCTGTCCCTGTGACGTCCCCCACCCCAGAATCCAGAGAGACTTGTTCTTTGTACCTGTAGATCTGTAATCCCCAAACTTCACTGATCATGTGCTCCTCTCAGAAGGATGAGCACTCCCTCATAGTTTGCATGCATGAGACATACAGAGTAGAGACTTAAGTCAAGATATTTGCAAATAGAAATCATAACTGTATTCTCAGCGTCAGGGTCTCTTTTTATGCGCCCTGCTCTGGAGGCCACAGGCTAAATGAAAAGCCTTTTCAGGGGGCAGAGATTATGACCCCAGAAAGACCAGGCCTCTAGCACGATAAATGCTCCTTCTGAGCATCCAGAGTTCTCATGGTCTCAAACATGTCTCTGGAAAAGCCCCGCTCTCTAAGCCCTGGGTTAGAGCCCTGGGAGCCTTTTCTAAAGGAGTGAAAGCCCCTTTGCTCATGATGAAAAGCCACGAGCTTCTAAAGGCTGAAGTGATACGAGGGAGCAAAACAAACCAATTTGTTCTGTACAACAAATTCAGAATTTGGGCCAGTTCCCACAGCCCTCATTAAAAATGATCCGTATCACACTTCTACCCCATGAGGAACGGAATCAGAGTGGAGCTGAGGAGGCTAAGCACAGCTGTGTTCTTCAGTAGTTGAGTTGGCTGCGGGAGCCTGAGCCATTTGGCCCAGCATATGCCCTGGCACTGTGAAAGGGGATCCAGACGCTGCAGCTGAAGGAGAGACTGACCCACCTCATCACTACAGTGAGCCGTATTCTCTNCGTCTCCAAACAAAAGCAGAGGGCAGGAAACAATCGGGTGTTCAAGACCAACTGGATTGCCTTGATTCAAATATCCCAGACTCAGAGGCAAGGTCCTCTCTGGTTTCAAATCTCCTCATCTCCAGGCAGATATTTATATTGATAGGTTAGGGAGATGAGGCTGGATGGGAGAGGAAACAGACTGGATTTGCATATTTACATAAGATGTCTTGAGTGGTCCCTCTCCACACATAGGCCGTAGCCTGTAGAGCTCTTCATGTGTTCTGAAATCTGTAGATTGTTTTAGGATGACTTTGTGTGCTGCTTAAAAATCACATTTGTCCAACTTACTTAGAATGTGTGAATCCTTAATAGGCCTGTGTAATTCCCTGCTTCTCTGGTATAAATAAAATTATGCTGATGACTTGGTGTGTTCNTATGAATAGTAGTCTCCAGAGAAAGTGTACTGCATTATATATATGCATATATGATGTGTATATACCCACAAAAGCACACACATATAGTTGTATTGGAAGATTGAACCTGGTGCCTCATGCATGATAGGCAAACGCTCTACCACTAAGCTATTACTCCAGCCCCTACGTCACTATAAAACGAAGTGTGGAATAACAGAAAACAAGAAAGCAAGTGTGCTACAGACTCAAATCTGTAAATCGAGTCTGTGTGACTTTGGGTAAGTCAGTGACCTCTCTGGGACTTATTTCTTTGTTGTTTTTCTGTCTGTTTAGCAGCCTCACCTGAATCTAATGATATTTTAACTATCTGGGTGGCCCCTGACACCCAGACTGCCACCTGGCAAGATTTCTGGTCCAGCCAGCACTGGCTCAGCCACAGCCACCAAATGTAATTTTTATTGAAGTTGTTCTATTTACCAATAAAAGACTCAGGAATCAGATGTTGGGGTGAAAACCTGCAAGATCAGAGAAGCCAAGAAACAACCAGCTGAATTTCCTTTTTGGCCAGAGACCTAGCAAGAGAGAGAGCCTCTCCACACCGGTCCAAACCAAAAAAGACTGAGAATCTCTAAGTCCCATTCTACTCCTNCTTATGTCCTCCATACTCTCTATGGCTAATTCTTGTCAATGAGTCACTGACTCTGCCCTGATACAAAGTTAATTTTATTAACACAGTCTAGGAGTTTCACAGTGCCATCAAATATCCCACAACACTTCTTGTTTATATAAAATAAAGACTAATAGGGTCTTGTTTACAATGTGGCTGAGAGGATCAGATGAGATCATACATATAAAGTTCCCAGTGAGCTGGGTGGTGGTGGCGCACCCCTTTAATCCCAGCACTTGGGAGGCAGAGGCAGGTGGATCTGCCTAGTAGGTTCAGTAAATGAGTTTCTTTCCCTGTGCGGTCTTAAGGAACAATGGCAAAGTTGGGCATTCAGCCATAGAACATCAAGGACAGAGAGAGGGACTGCAACCTCAGGGGCCTCTTCCTGTCATGGGAGACTGGGACAGGTCACAGAGATGTTCCTAACAAGAAGGAACGCATGAGTGGCAAACATATACTGGCCTCTGCTAAACTGATGTCCTTAACTGAATGGTGCAGATGAGGTGTCTTTAAATAGGAAGTGTCAAAGTGACTCAATGGCCGTAGATGTGGGTTCCATCGGAACATTTGCTTTTGGAGTGACTTCATAGAAAGCATGGGGCCAGGGATGTGACACTAGTCATTTAATAAAGTACTAATTGAAGGCCTACTGTGTTTGGAAGACCCATTGCAGAATGGACATGTTCTCTAGTGTTACAGAAATCCAATTTTTGAAACTGCACGCAGAGAGCTCAGCTTTATTCATGATTTTGCTAGCAGGCAAGGTACCAAAGCCAGTGTAGTTTGTACAAGCCTGGTCCCGTCCTGTAGTTTCTTACAACTTTTATAGTCTGAGCAACAGTGTTGAACTCTCCAACCACCTGAGAGTGCTCTCTGGGGCCCATGATCACTGACAGAATGTGTCTACTGTAGTCCAAGCATGCCTTGGACAACATGGTCATTGACATGTGACATGGGCATTGCTGGGAGCCATTAAGAAGTTCTTGCTTTAGGAATCAGGGTTTTGTTGTCTAACTGGACAGCCTTGTCAACCATTTCTTAAGATGGATTTACAGGCATTTGTTTTACCCAAGAAAAGAGAAAGAAGATTCAACCTAAACAGGCCTGAGCACAAAGAGGAGAACTCAGGAGAATTTGACTCATTCTGTCTCTGCTGAGCCCTACAGCCTTCAGGCTGAAACTATTAAGCTGTAAAAGTGCACAGCAGCAGCTAGACTATGTTAGGGGCATAAAATACCGAATGTTTCGGATATATATTATTTCTTCCTCCTTCAACAGGTTAGAGGATCAACAAGTAAGGAAAAATATGAACCTAAAGTTAAAAAATAGTGGCAATTGCTGTAAAGAAAAGAATCGAGATACAGAAGTAAAGGGCAGTAGGTATGTTCAGAAAATCCTTCTCTTAAGGATATTTCTTTCTTGGTAGTCACGGGAAAGGGAAATTGGAACGAACCTAAGCTTTGAATTCATTTTATCCAGTCACACCCAGGTCCAAAGCAGACACTTGAATCTGCCTGAACACGTTTGCAGACTGACACTTCACAACATCATCCTACACTATTTTTGGGTCAAAGTGCCATCTCTATCACTTTTACCCACTGGATCCTGATCCTGCTGTCAGCCTGGAATATTCTCCAGGGAATATTTTTCTGCTACTTTCAAACAAATGGCTTATGACTACCTCAAACAGGTAAAGGCAAGTGATTTATTGGCTTATATAATGCAAATACCAGTAAGGTTTTGCTTCAGGTAGAACTGGAACAAGGGACTCTAAGGACTACAGCATCTGTCTATCAGTAAGCTCCATGTATTTTTCCGGTGGCTTCCAAAAGTTTCAGGCCTCAACATATAGGTTTCTGTCTTATGTATTATTTTCATAATAGTCCTAGCCAATGCTCTATTGGCTTTGGCAACATTTGTGTCTTATGACCAATAGTGAGCTAATTCCAGTCATCACAGATAGGCTTGTATGGTGCTCTGTTGGTCACAACATGAACAGGATGGAGACAGGATGGAGACAGGATGGATTCAACGTCATGCAAAGTTACGGGACAGGAAGGGGCTGGTCCAGGGGAGGGGATGGCCTGGAGCACGAGTCCCAGCAAGAAGGGAATGTGCCAGGCCACAACAGCAGCGAATCACTCTCTAGTGAGTGGAGGGATTGGTGGGGACAGGGGAAGCTGGCAAGCAGATGCTGTGGGAAATCCACAAGAGACTGCAGACAGCTGCTCTACATGATAACTCTCAGTTGGAGCTAAGTAATTGCAAAACAGTATTGCAATATGCACAACNGTGTGTTTGACACTAGCCGTCACTCTATCACCACTTTATGATTTCTTTTTTCAAATTTTTAAAAATGAAAAATAGCCCTTACAATTTTTTCCTATACATTATGGATTTCACAATCCTAGTGTTCTGGTTTCCCTTTTCTAGGTTACTTTCGTGGTCACCAAGAGGCATGCTTATGAGGGGGTAGACAACTCTACCCCTCTAGGGGCACAGAGTGGGCTCAGATTTCCAATCTCTTGAGGGAAGAGGAGAATAATGACTTTACTGGTCAGAGGCAAAAATTCAGGAGTATCAAGTAAGTCACAACACACCTAGCTTGCCTTGAGCAGTGTGTGACATATACTGCTATGCTCCAATGGTCCAGGCCCACAGGCCTGAGTATTGTTCTAGTATTACACAGCAACCATGGCAGAGGGACTGGACCTCTTCAGAACTCAGTTTTCTAATGGTGACTCTGATCGTGGTTGTGCCTGATACCATTTGAGGGAAGCACATGCCCGTTGGAGGAACAACACTCTGCTGTTTGTGTTTAAAGAGTGGCATTAAGTAATTCTTCTGGAGTTGTGACCTATGTGCTCTGAAGTCCCCTCAAGTGTAGATACTTACATTATGCATACATCTGCAGTTGTTGCCACTTGGTGCCCAGTAGAGGACATTTCCACACCCCAGAGGACTCAACAAGATCCTTTTTAATGAGCTATTTGTAGAGACAGAGAATATCACAGCCCTTCCAGATTCCAGAGCCTCTGTCCCTGCCCAAAGCCACTGTGCAATAGTCACAGAGCAGACAGGCACTGGCTACCAGCATGCCAACACCCTAGTAACCTTTAGAGAGCCCATTACTAATAAGCAAGCAGTTTCCAGACAACATCGAACACAGTCACCAGACAGGAAGTTTGGTCATAACGATTATGACAGTCATTACCATTCTCTGCTTTGGATCACCCCTCCNTCACACCCCCCCTCCAAGCCCTCACAGGAACCAGCCTAGCGATGGGGCTTATCCATTAATTAAAGGCTCCAAAGTGAAGACAACAAAAATCCCTACACCAGCCAAGGGAACAATTCTTCCCTAATAGATGTCAGGTTGGCATCCAGAACACTACACAGGAGTGTGGAGATTTATAACAGAGATTTCTAATTACTCACNCAACGGGGAGACGTGCACCCNTGTTGCACTCACACACAGTTTGTCCTGTTTCTGTCTAATTTCAGTTGAGTCCATCATTCATTGTTCTCAGGAGTCCTTCATCACCTCTGACAGGAAGTTTGTCTTCTGAAAGCATGTGCCTGTCTCATTCTCCAGGGCCTCTGGTCCCCTGCCAGACCGCTGCAGGAGCTGCCCTGAGGTCTGAGGAGCCAGGGGAGCTTTCTGATTATTGACAGGATGTGTGAAATATTAGGACTTGGGGTAGGAGCACTGGACAGAGAGTCCAGGCGCACGGGCNTGAGTATTGCTCTAACTGCACAGCAGCTACGGCAGGGGACTGGACCTCTTTGGTTTTCTCTTCTGTTCAGTGCTGCTGCTAACATTTCAAGCTTCCAGCACACGGTGATCTGCATCAGTCAATAAACTCTGACCAAAGCCACCGAGTCTCAGTTTCCTCATGTAGGAATGAAGTTGATGGTTTCTACCCTATGAGCTGTGTTCACAGACACACAGGGATGCCATCTGGCTGGAAGTTGTTGCATAATCAGGAGCAGTGTCTTCCCTATCTGAATTCATCTCAATTTGGATGGACATTATTGAGCATCTCCTGTATACACAGTGCCCAGCAGGGAGCAAGGGATTCATGGGTGCTTAAGCAAAGTCCTGTTCCATGGGGCTCACTTTTCGAGGGGGAGATAAACTATCTATAAAAGAGTAAATGGATGTGGCAGGAGTGGGTGAAGTGGTATGATGGGAATGTCTTTCTAAATATGTGTTGCTCTGATTGATTGATAAATAAAATGCTGATTGGCCAGTAGCCAGGCAGGAAGTATAGGCNGGATAAACAAACAAGGAGAATTCTGGGAAGAGGAAGGCTGAGTCAGGAAACGCCAGCTGCCGCGGAAGGAACAACATGCCTGTAGACCGGTAAAGCCACAGAATACGTGGCAAAACATAGATTAATAGAAATGGGCTGAATTTAAGTATAAGAGCTAGTCAGTAATATGCCTGAGCTAATGGCCAAGCAGTTGTAATTAATATAAGCTTTNGAGTTATTAATTTATAAGTGGCTGTGGGACCTCTGGGTGGGCTGGACCGCGTGGGGCCTGGCGGGACCCAGACAAAACATTCACCTACAGTGGTAGGAGGCCTAGGGAGGAAAAGAAAGGAAGGATGGGCATGAGTAATGGAGGGAGGGTAGCCACTTAGAGAGGTCACAATGACCTCTCTGAAGGGGTGGCAGAAGACCAGAGATGTGTAAGGTTGACAGTAAGTTGTAATTGTCTAGTAAAGTGTGTGTGTGTGTGTGTGTGTGTGTGTTTTCCAGGCACAGAGAACAGCTAGTTCAAAAGTGTGTGGTTATTTGAGGTAGAGGAGTAAGGAGGAGGGAATGGGGGAGGGCAGAGGGTGGAAAGGGAGCAGAAGCAGATGGGGCCAGATGATACTGAGCTTCCACACAGTTCTGACTTAGACTGTTACCCACTTCAGCCTCCAAGTGTCCTGCTCTGGATAGTTTGTAATACTGATGGACCCTGGAAAGACCCTTGACTTGTGATACCTCTNGAAGGATGTAATCTGGGCTGGGTCAATTGGCATCTCCAAAAGAGGATGATGGAAGGTTCTAGAAGTAACTCAGCAACTTTTCTTTATTGGGCTAAAGCCCCAGTCACTATACTTTCTCCAAAACAGGCCACAAGGGGAAATGGGACTTGTGACTTCTGGGTGGTTCAAATTCCCTGCAGGCAGGAGGTAGCTCTGGGAATCTTCAGGTGAAGGCTGGGAAGCCAGTTTGCAAAAATCAATTGCACTTGAGAAATTAGCTTGCAGAAGGTGCAGGAAGCTCCCACCTCTCCACCCTTCTTAGCCTGAAAATTGCAGCCTCATGATTTGATCTTTTAGGAAGAAAATTATCTGAATTGGTCCCTGAATTGCTTTATATAAAAGATTCATCACTGTCAAGTATATACATCAAATTTTTGCAAATCAAATTGGATTTCAATGCATTAGGAACTATTGCTATTTGGTTTCTTTTCTGATTTTGCAGGTTTCAATGCTTCTTACCCATTTAAAAGTATCTGAAAACCTCCCAAAAGCATCAAGAGTGTTCATGTGAAATTAACCAACAGTTACAGTTGAGACAGT
>LZPO01055189.1:41172-54003 GCA_001675575.1 Neotoma lepida
AATATTTGGCTACCTACTCTTCCCAAAGCTCCAGGGAAAGTTTAGAATAATAGCCATAATGAAAGCAAATGTGATAAACCATAAATGCTGTAGTCTCTGAACTAAAATTGGCCCAAGTGGAATTAAAAGATGGCAAAGAAGATTTTATTTAAGGACATCCATGATGGACGGTGTAGGGACCGACTCAATGGGGGGCGGGGGTGGCAGCCCTCATAGCAGGAAGATGGACTGGACTCAAGTCCAGCTCTGATGCTGATGAATGAGGACATGTATACAAAACATACATTATATACATTACATCATGGGCCTGACCTATCTGCCTGACTGGGTTGTGGATACGATTGTGTGAGCAGGGGTTTCAAACTCACTAAGAGAAACACCAAGGATGAGGGGTTTCTTGGTCAGCTGAGTTGATAGGATTGCCACTACAGGCAGGCCAGCACACACCACATACCAGACACCAGGGATGGGCATGCCTACAAAGTGACAGGATGCTCGCTCCACCTGGAGTCTGGGGGGACAGAGAACTCTAGCAAGCAGAGAACTTAGCTTCATTCATTCATTCATTCATTCATTCATTCATTCACTCATCCTCTTAATCACTTACTTTCTCATTTATTTGTTTAATCACTTAATTGGTCATTCACTTGGCTCTTCACTCACCTCCTCCTCACCTACTCGTCCTCTCACTCCATCTATCATTAATAGCTTCACTAGTCCATACCCTTACCTGTCTGCGAATGCATCTACCTGGCCCTCTCCCTCCATCAGCCCTCCATATATTTATCCATTCATAGTTCTCCCTCCTTGCTCCCTCTCTCCCTTTCTTCCCTGTCTGCCTCCCTTCCACTTTCCTTCCTTCTCTCTCTCCATCTCCTTCTGCTTTCCATCCTTTCCTTTCCCCCTCATATCCCTTCACTTCTTCCTCTAAGTCTCCTTCATTTCCATCCATTTATTTCTCATCCATTCTTTGAGTCCTTGTGTTTACTGTAGGAGTTCAGAAATAGTTTAAAAGCCCAGTTCAGCCTCTAACGTTTCTCGTATGTAACAGTGGAGAGNAAAAAGATGAGGCACCGGAGCCCTGTGGTTAGGCTGCAAGGGCTGGGGAGCTTAGAGTGATCATAAGTCTTTGGGAGTGGTTGGAGAAGAATGTGGGCAAAGGGCACATTATGATGCTGTGTGTGTGACTGGGGACCTACCAATGTGACTGGAGTTTGGAAACAAAAGATGCAGGAGCCAGGGGAGGGCAGGTCCAGCTGCCTGAGCTCACTCTTATCTGTCCCAGGAATTTCCTGCTAAGACTTTTGGTTCTGCACATTATGTGTGGCCAAGGTCCGTGCTCTCTCTCCCCGGCCCCCACTCTCACCTCCCTGAGAGAACAGCCATATAGTATTGCAAGCCAGCCAGGTGTCTCTAATGTCCTTGGTGACAACCCAGTGTTTCCCAGTCATTGTCACAGTTGGTGTCTGGGCTTCCCCTTGGTCTGTGCTTCTACCCCAGGCTGTGATGCCTTTAGAGAAATAGCTTCTGAATTGGCTCNGACAGCCCTCCCTTCTGCTTCCTCCCCATGTTGACAGGCTCCAGGTNTCACAATTTCACTCTTCACTCCACTCACTCTCTCCATGTCAGCCAGCCTGTCGTGCACTTAATCCCAAACTCAGTGGATTCTGACTGCACCTCCCTGCCAGTCCTCATGTCATCTCCCTGCCTCTTGGAGATCACCCAGACCTCATGTGGTTATTTCTCTGCCTCCTGAGTTGCCTCTCTGAAGCTCCAGCATGCTTGTAATCTACTTGAAAAATATCCGTCAGTGATACCCTTTTCCAGGCTGGGAATCAAGGTCAAACCTCGGCAGACATTCACAGCCCCTTTATTGTCTGGTACATTCCCAGGTCCGTTCTTAGACATTCCCTTCTATGCTTCCCAAAGCTCTACCTCTCCCCAACAAATCTGCCCCTACTCCCCTCTCCAGAAGACTATTGTTCATCTTCCAAAATATGACTGATGTTCTGTCCACACTCACCATGCTGTAATGAGTCTATCTATCTCCATGCTTTAGTTGAGCGCCTATGATGGTTAATCTTCATAGTCTACTTGCCTGGCACCTAGGAGATGCACTTCTTAGTGTGGTGTGGCTGTAGAGTGTTTCCAGAGAGTTTTAACTGAGGAGAGGAGACAGACCCTGAACATCGACAACCCCATCCCATGAGAGTCAGGTCCTGAACCACATCAGGAGAAGGAGATAGCCCCTGGTCACCAGTAGCCACCTTTCTCTGCTTGCTGACTGCAGATGCAGATGGAGTATGCAGCAAGCTACCTCCCTCTCCTGCTGCCTCAGTCTGAGCTAATCCAGCCACCATGACTTTCCTGCCGAAAAGGAAATACGCCTTTCCTTCCGAAAGCCACTTGAGGAATTTTGTCCTAGTAACTGGAAGAGCAGCTAATACAAAGGCTNTGGGAGACCGAGCCTTCTCAGAGTTTCTATTCCATCTCAGTCTCCAGAACAGCATCTGGCAGACAGTAGGTGTTCTGTGAACACAGGCAACCAGATAACAACTATCTCTATGGATGCCTGATTTGGATTCGATGAATATGTCCATGATTGTCTGGAAAACGGCATTTCACATCACTCCTCCCCCATCCTCTGGCTTTTTATATTCCTATGGATCCTTCTTCCTCAGGAGGAGGTGATGGAGATGTCCCATTTAGCATACAATAGTCATTTACTCACAACATTTTTACCAGTTCTGAGTGTTTGCACTAACTAGTGCATAAAGAAGTTTGTCTGACCAATACCGACAGCAGCACTAGTCTATGGATATAAACAGACACATTCATAAGGCAGTTTGAAAACATATCTATTTAGCAAAACAAGAGTAGCAGGTCACCCTCTAGGGCCAGGGACCCTAACAAGGGTCCTCTGCAGCCAGGGACGTCTAACAAGGCTTATAGGACATACCCAACACACATTCCCTTCTGTGGAATGGGATAGAAATCCAATCATAAAGTTGTTGGTTACCTGCATACCCGTCATGCCACTATTGGACCACATCTTACCTGGCAAGGTTTATATCTGTATAAAACTGTTAACAGCCTGCATAGCACCTTCTAGTGCTATAAAAGCTAGCTAATGGGAAGGAGATTTTCAAGTCAGTTTCGGTTTGATTTCTCTACATCCTATAACCTGAGTGTGTGGCGTCTTCAGCAGTGGGGCCCTACCATGTACTTCTGGTGGGCAACCAAGAGTGATAACAATGGCCTATATTATTTTGAAGAGCCTCCTGTCATGGCATCCTGTGTTTACAGAGGCCCTGATTGTGAGGGATGAGATGCTGAGAGAATTTTCACTGAGCAATTTTGGTTGACTTCTCTGTTTACAAGGTTTCCCGCCTCCTTGAACCCACACCTGGCTATTAAGTGGGAGGAATGCANCCAGCGGCAAACGGGNGNTTTAATCNGCAGCTGGTACCTGTGGGNTGCACCTCTGCTCCCACANGATGAGAAGTGTGGAGCAAGGCCAAGGCTGGTTAGCTACCTAAGCACAATATTGGTTGAAGAATTTTAGACTTTTATTTTAAAGACCTTGAATATTGGAAGGGGACATCTATCTTAGTAATCACTGTGAATTCAAAACTTTGTTAATTTTGCATAATTTCAAAAAAATATTCTGTTTTTTTATTTTCTTTCTTTTTCAGTCTCATTTCAACTTTCCTTAAAATAGTAAGTTTAATTCATGAAGATATTTCAAATATGCCTTTACAATGTCTGAAAGCTGTAGTTACAGACAGTTGTGAGCTGCTACACGGGGCTGGGAACTGAACCTGGGTCCTCTGCAAAAGCAGCCAGTGCTCTTAAGTGCTGAGCCATCACTTCTGGAATAACGTTTTTATTTACAGAACCAATAACGTGGAACATTAATGAGACTGCAGAAGAAGATAGTCTTGTCTGAGGCTGGCGGCATTATTCATCAGTTGCATGTTTCTGGCAGACCATTTAAAAAATTTATCAGAAGCTCTAAATATAGTTGTCAGATTTTCCTCCACAATTCACCTTAGCACATTCCTTCCTTAGGAACCCCACAGACAGGTGCACAGAGCTTCATCTGTAGGAACGGGCATCATCAGTGTTTGGAGGAAGAAAACTGAGGACCAGATCAATGTAAAGGGCAACCATGTAGCCTTTCCAAACAAATACATAGAACAATGACAGGAGCAATATTTATAAATGATTATTAATAAATCCAATGATGAAATTACAGGCATAAACAATATAACTACTGCTTCCTCTATATTTTACTAATTCAATGAGGTCATGTAGTCCTTGTGATAATCTTTTTTTAATTGAAAAAACATTTTCATAAGATATATTCTGATCACAGTATACGAGACAAAAAGTCCCCAAAATACTAGTGAGTTTGTTTCATGTTGTTGGGCATGGGACCGGCCTTTAAGTGTGGTTCATATAACCAATGAGAGCCCACTGGAGAACACTAAGTTTTCCTTTGCAGGTGGGTATCAACTGAAGATAGCTTGTTGGTTAGGGGTGGGGTCCAGCATCTACTTCCCCTCTTATTGTCTGGCTTGAACCTGTGTAGGCCTTGTGCATGCTGCCACAGTCTCTGTGAGCTCCTATGTGTGTCAGTCCTGCTGTATCTGGAAGGCACTGTCTCCTTGGTGTCATCCATCATCCCTGGCTCTTACAGTATTTCTGCCTCCTCTTCTGCGTGTTTCCCTGCAGACTCCTGTTTAGCACTGAGCATTTCACAATCTCCCACTCTCTCCACACTGTCCAGTTGTGAGTCTCTGTGTTAGTTTCCATCTACTGCAAGAAAAGCTTCTCTGATGATGGCTGAGCGAGGTCTCTGGGTAGAGCAGAACGTCATTAGGAATCATTTTATTGCTGCATTCCTTTAGCAGAACAGTAGTATTTAGTTTTCCCCGGGGCCCATGGCCTATGTGCTAATCTTAGGAGGTGGATACCCAATGGTAGAAGCAGAAGATGAACCTGGAGGTCTCTCAGAGTGACCTTCCTGTAGGTAGGCAGCAGGTGGCAGAGCTGGGTTCTAAATCCTGAGGTTCTGTCCCTGAGGCCAGCAGTTTCCTGGAGCAGCAGATTCTNAGCATCTAGAACTTGTTAGAATTGCTAGTCCCATGGCCAGCTCTCCTTACCAGAAGCTCTGGGGTGAGGCCTGGCAACCANTGTCTGAGCAAGCCTTCTGGGAAGGGAACCATTACATAGCTCAAGTCCTTGAAATGATGTTGAAAAAAAAATCATATAAAAGTGGCAGTGCTGGTGAGACACTGCTCACTGGGCTAAGGGGCTTGCTTTGCAAGCTTCATGGGCTGCATTTGATTCCTAGAACTCACAAAAAGTTGGAAAGAAAGAATCCATTTCACAAAGTTGTCTTCTGACTTCAACCANAAGCTATTGCATCCCCCTTTACCCACTGTCATAAATGTATACGTAACAATATTAACTTATCTTGTAAATCAGTCATTAAGATATTAACAATGGGGCCGGAGAGATGGCTCAGTGGTTAAGAGCACTGGCTGCTCTTCCAGAGTGACCCCAGTTCAACACCCAGCACCCACATGGTAGCTCACAGCTGTCTGTGACTCTACTTCCAAGGGATCCAACACCCTCATGCAGACATAAATGTGGACAAAACACCAATGAACATAAAATAAAATATTTTTTTAAAAAAGGATATAAACAATGTCACTTCTGAATAATGGGGTTTTGAGTGATTTTGTTTTTCCTCTCTCTGTCTCCCCATCCCCGACACTGTGACATGCTTGTAATTTCCAAAAGGGAGCAAGGTAAAATAAAATACATGTACTTGTAGAAAAAGGAGGAAGAAGGAACAAAAGGCAGAACCTGGTGAGCAGTGTGCACTTGCAGGAGGGGACCTGCAGACAGACATCTTTTTTCTAGAAGCTTAGGCAGCGCTTGTGACATCATGGGAATCCTCAGCAGTCTTGCTATAGTGATACCCTGTGACTCAGCAGGTCCAGATGGTTGACATTTTGCATTTCTACCCAGCTCCCAGCCCCTGCTGCTGCTGGTGGTTTAGGGGACCACATTGTGAGAAACTAGGGACCAGAGAAACTCAAGCTTCTAACTTAATGCAAGCTCCACGATGGGAAGGATGTGCTTCGGTGATGTTCCCAGCACTGGGAACCAGAAGAAGAACCCTTACCACACGAACGGAAGGAGATGCTATATAACTGAGGACGCAGGAAGCCAGGTTCTGGTCATGGCCTTCTGCTCTCAAAGCCTGCCTCCATGACATACTTCCTCCTCAAGGCTGCAGGCATCACCTTCAGCCAGCTGTGGCCTCTCAGTGATAACGCCTGTGATTGGGCAGGGTGTTGATTCAATATGTAACACTCACTAGGCCTAGGCTGGGATTGCCAAAATTTGAGTTTTGCTTGAAACAAAAAGTATCAAGAACTTGGCAACACCAGCCGGACTGGTTCTGGGGAGCTCAAGGAAAGATGTCAGAAATATCTAGGTTGAGGTTACTGTAGAAATATTAATCATCCACATAGGCTGCTCGCTGCCTTTGGATTACAGGTTAGGCTTGTGAGTCTGAAGTAAATTATACACTCTTGATATTCTTCAGCCCCGTACTGTATAATGATAAATTATACAGTTATAGGCCTCAGCCCAAGTTATAACAAATTATACCACAGTGTATAATTATCCAGCACTGCACCATGTAATAATAAATTAGACAGCTACCAACCTAAGTTGAGATTCCTGGAAGAAACAGCAGTACAAGCAGGAGCCATTGACCTAGTCCTCTGATGGAGTCCTTGTCAGACAAGCCAAGGGTCAAAGGAAGGAGGAGGTGACTGGTTCCTTCCTTTCCCTGCTTAGATGGATACTCCCTTGGCTGTGGGCACACACTTGGCCATGGGGTTCTGGATTAACTCAGAATCCAGCACTCAGGGGTTCTTGGATAAAGGGAACTTCATGTAAATTGGAGATTATCCACAGTGTTACATTGCCCGTCCTGGCCTATTCCCATCACATAGTATGGCAGTCTCTGAAACTAATGACTTTTGTAAAAAAATAAAGGTTTATAAATGAGGCACCCACATGTGGGGCAGGATTTGGGATGTTCATGGGTTATAGTGTTATGAATGAGAAATGTCCCTCATAGCCTTGGGCATTTGAACGCTTGGTTCCTAGTTGGTGGCTCTGTTAGGATGGTACAGGAGGTGTGGACCTTCTGGAGGAAGCATATCACAGGGAACAGAATTTGAGGGCTGAAGGCTTCATCCGACTTCCAGTTCAGTCTCTTTGCTTCCTGTTTATGGTAAAGCATGTGGGTACTCAGCACCCTGCNCCAGCCGCCATGCCTGCCGCTTGCTGCCAGAGCAACATGGTTTACTCTTAACCCTCTGGAACTGTGAGCCCAATGAACTCTTTCTTCTAATTCTGATGTTTCTCTGTTTCCTCTTTGTCCGGATGACCTGGTATTAGAGAAAGTGTGGTATTGATATTGCCTACTATTAATGGATTGGTTTTGATCTGTGTCTTTAAATCCAGTAGCAGATTTTTTTTTTAATGAAACTGTGCTCTAGAATTTGGTGCATATGTTTTTATGCCTTCCTGGTTAAATGTTCCTTTGATTAGAATGAAGTATTCCTCTTTATCTTTTCTGATTAGTTTTATTTGAAGTCTATTTTGTCAGATGTTAGGATAGCAATGCTTGCTCACTTCCTGCTTCCACTTGATTGAAGTACTTTTCTCCATCCTCTTACTCTAAGGCAGNGCCTAACTTTAAAACGAAGATGTGTTTCTTTTAGGTAACAGAGAGATTTTGTTTCTTGATCCATTCAGTCAGCCTTGGTCTTTTGATGGGAGAATTGAGGCCGTTGACATTTTAAGTTATTATTGAAATGTGTGTGTTAATTATGGTCATTGTATTATTGACTCTCGGTGTTCTTTGTATTCTCAGTGATATCTTGTGTTTTAATGATTATGGCTTCATATTTCCTTCCATGGTCTCTCTGCTGGGCTCATTCATCTTTTCAGCTTGAATGAATCTTTCCTGTATTTTCTTTAGGTTTGGTTTGTTGGCTATAATTTTTTTAAGCTGCTTATGTGATGGAAAGTTTTTCTTTCTCCTTCAATTATGGCAGAATGTTTTTCTGAATATATTAGTCCATGTTGGNCATTATAGATTTTAGTACTTGGAAGTCATTACTCTAGACTCTTCTGGCTTTCNAAGTTTCCATTGAGAAATCCATTGCTGTTCTAATGGATTTTCCTTTATATGTGACTTGTGTTTTTCCTNTGGTAGCTTTNCTTTGTTATGTATGTTTAGTGTTTAAACTGTGATGTGCTGTGAGAATTTTCTTTTCTGGTCTTGTCTATTTGGTGTTCTGTGTGTTTCTTGCATCTGCCTGGGTGTGCCTTCCCTGAGTTTAGGAAGTTTTTTTTCTCTGATCTTGTTGAAGATCTAGTCTACGGCATTGACTTGGGAGCCTTCTCTCTTACCTATACCTATAATTTGAAGGTTTGATATTTTTCATGGTGTCTATCATTTCCTGTGATTTAATTTTTTTCAATAGTCCTTGCTTATTTTGTCTAGCTCTTCTACTTTGCCCTGAGTTCTGACAGTCTTTCTTCTGCTTTATTCATTCAGCTTAGAAGGCTTTCCTTGGAGTTTTCTATTTCAAGTATTGGGTTTTTCCATTCCATCTCCNTTTCAGATTGAGTCATCTTCAANGTTGCTATCTCCTAGTTGAATTCCATTNTCAGGTCTTNGATTGTCTTCATTGTTTTCATCAGCCTTATGTTTGTGTTCTGGGGACATCATTCAGGTACTTATTAGCCTTAAACTCTCCCTCCTTAATTTCATTGAACTGTTTCTTTGTGTTTTCTTTAAGCTCCTTGAATTCTTTGATGAAGTTTATGATTGTTCTTTTAAATTCTATGTCCTGGAGTTCATCTAGATAATTCTCATTGACAAACATTTCNACAGGACTGATGATTTTTGGAGAGAAGATACTGATTTGATCTTTCATATTGTTGGTATTCTTGAGATGAAATCTGGGCATGTGAATTTCCTTTGTTAGTTCAGGCTAGATCCTGGAGGAGGACATGGAAAATCTGGGTATCTCTCTTTTCTTTTAATAGCATATTAAATATACATGCAATATGATTCCATTGTAATAAAAAGGGTCCAGGCAATGCAAAGGGGTGAGGAAATGAAAGTAGGTGCTTGTCTGCTTTCAGTGAGCAGGTTCCTGGGAGGAGGTGGCATTCATTACATAAAGGGTAAAGAGAACTTTATACAGTATACAGGACACCATGTCATGGGTGAAAAAAGATAGTCCTTGGGGACTATTAATCCCTTCCAGGTGACAATGAAAGTTAGGCAGAAGGTGAAGTATGCCCGTGAGAGTCTCCTGTAGGAATCTGGCTCTATCCTGAAGACATAGGTCCCTTGAGAACTTCTCAGCTCTACAGTGTAGCCCAAACAGTGAACCTGAGCCTTGCAAGTACCGCTCCAGCTAGGCCCTTGTGTGTTCACTAAGCACATATGCCAATGCTCTTCCTGAGGCTACTGGAACCTGCTTAGCTTTGTAAGCCCCTTTGTAAGGAAGGAGACGATTCCTGAGGCATCCAGATGCATGGACTCAACAGCTACTACATTCTAGCCCCTCTATTTTGCAAAAGGCCATTGTTGGGCTACCCAAGCCCTGTCATGTAAGGCAATGTTATACATCCTGTTATAGTATGCACACATTGGTTCTAGTGCTTCTGTCACTTTGGAGAACGCTGCCTAATCCTCCAGATCAGTTTTAGAAAGATAACATGAAGCATCGTCCAAACAGCCCCACTGCCAGCACTAAAAACAAACTGGCACATGCACANTGCTTGAGAATTGTTGAAATCTTAGCTACCCACTCCTTCCCCAAAATGAACTANAGAATAGGCTCAAAGTGAGGGGGAAGAATGAAAGGATGCTTCCATCTCAGCTGCAGTGGCTACTGGGTAAAAGAAAGTTCTTTCAAAAGCTGGGTGTAAAAAGGAAACCTTGGCAGCAGAACTGACTTGGAATAGAAGCCAGAAGATCATTGACCAGCAGGCTACAACCAGGAGCGCCAAGGAGATGGGAGATAAGAGAGTCAGGTGGGTCTCAGAGGTGCAAAAATTAGAGGGCTCATGGGTCAGCAGCTCCCTGGGTTTCTGGTATTCAGAGAGGTTTGAAGAAGGGTTTGCAACAGCCTTTCAGCATCTGAAACTGCAGGGCCTGGCTTCACGGCAGTCTCAGGGCCCGGCCTTGCTTTCAGCACTTAACAGAAAGAAGGAAAGCCAATTCTGTGTGATTGGAAGAATGGGGGTAAATCGGCCCACTTCCGGGGAGTTGATGGCTGCTTGCTAGCTCCTCCTGGAACAGGAAGCCTGTAGTCCGGTGGTTCTNAACCTGTGGGTATTGACCCTTTTGGGGGTCACAGATCAGATATTTCTATTATGATTCATAACAANGAAATTACAGTTATGAAGTAACAACAGAATAATTTTATGGTTGGGGGTCACCACAACATGAGGAACTGTATTAAAGGGTTGCAGCATTAGGAAGGTTGAGAACCACTGCCCTAGGCCTTCTTAGCCACTTAGCCTGTTCCTCAGAGTTTCTTCTGAACTATTGGTAACTCCNTACTGCATCAAGAAATCCATCAAGAAATGCATTTCCAACTGCTGGGTTTGTGCCAGGGGCATAGGATGTGCGTAGAATTGTTCTCAGGAGCCTAGCATCCGAGAGTTGGCTGGGTTGAACGCAGGCGTCCTGGGAGTAGGCTCTGACCCTACCATCTCACTTCTTAGAATTTTTATGCAAAGATATTTATGAGAAATTTTATTATAAGTAGGGAAAACTAGAAACAGCACAAATCTGTAGCAATGGATTTTTAAATTAAATTATTATAGAGATAGCCTGTTTCTCTTTTTCTTTCAACTCCATCCTCATCACCTGGACCTGCAGGTCGTACCGTGGAGGTATGCTCCAAGCTGGAGGTGGCCTCCAGGATCCCACCAGCATCATTTGTCTCATGTCCTGGGTGACTCCAGGAGTCTAATGGCTTCCTCCTTTCTCCATTGGTGTCCCTCTAGGCCATTTCTGTACACGGTCAATGTTCCCATCACAGGGGGATTGCGTGTCCCAGCTCCTCACCAGGCCCCAGGTCCTACCTCACCCACATTCTTCAGAATGCTCATTCTCTCCCTCCTGGAGCTCAGTTCCACCTCCCAGCCTTAGCCCTTGCTGCTCCTGTCTTGACTACACTATTCCCTCATCTCTTCTCTTTCTCCAGGGAGAAGTATAAATGTCACCTCTCCATTTCCCTCTCCAGCCCAGTATCTTTCCACAGCTTTGCCTATTATATATATATAATATATAATACATATAATATATAATATATATAATATAATATATAATATATATATTTGCATAACATTCAGCATAAGGGGATGCAGTCTCAATTGCTCATGTTCTTATCTCTCCCACTAGGACTGGGAGTAAGGATTTAATGGGCCATACGTCCTCTAATANCCTTGCTTAGTTGTTCACTCTATGTGTTTGGCAAATGAGAGAATGAATGTAAGTTGTTTTAAAAAAAATGAGATCTTTCTTATGAGATGTCCCAAATACACAGAATAAAAAGAGCCTACTTATGGAAAACACGAAGACTACATGCTTAGCAAAGCTGCCTGCTTTCAAGACCTTATAATCACTTGGGTCTATTTCTAACTGCTTTCATGTTTATCGACTTANATAATTTGGTCTTCACAATAACTACATCAGGTTGGCATGGTGTTTGGGACCATTCACAAAGGAGAAAATGGGCAGAGAGGTTAAGAAACTTGACTAACTTTAATCCCCCACACTCAGGAGGCAGATGCAGGCTGATCTCTGTGAGTTCAAAGCCCGATTGGTCTCTGTATTAAGCTCCAGTGCAGCTAGGGCTACAGAGTAAGACCCTGTCTCCAAAATAAACAAACAAATAAGTAACTAAATAATGAACATTTTAGAAAAAGCAAGAAAAACTTGNACAAGAACAAGGCACACAACCAGGAAGAGATCTGGGAAGTCAGAGGTCTAGCCTCCTGGAAGACACTTACTGAATGATTTTACAGTGCTCATGGCAGTGGATGGGGAGGTGGGAGACAGGAGGTTGTAAAGTCAGGAAATGATGCCTATATCAGCTGTACCTCCATAGTGCCAAGTGACTCGAACAAACCACCTCCCTTCTCTATTCCCACTTGGGAACCAGAGCTGCTAAGAATACACTGGCTAACGTGCTCAAAGTGTCCAGTGAGGACCTCAGCACTGTGGACGCTAACAGTACAGCAGCAGACCTGTGGAAAACATGCCTAGAAGTCACATCCCAATACCTTGGATCAGGCCGCCCAGGGCTCTACAAGCCTAGTGGCTTGGCTTAAGGCATGAGTCCCTTGAGGAGCCCCAGCTATCCCAATGCTGTTGTTCCTGTGTGGTGGAACATGACACTCTTGGAGTCTCCCCAGGGGAATGTGCCTGGGTCATTTGTGAAATAGCTGGGATCCAGTGACCCTGCTATGTGCAGGCGTGACCCCAAACAGCCTTTGCAGCAGCCTGGGAAAGATGAGCCCTCACAACTTGGCCACAGCAGAGCGAATCTTGCAAAAGAGACATCGAGTGTCTGGGAAATGTGATACATGCTGGGCAGCAGCTTGTGTCTCCAAGAAATCTCCACCCATGGTGACTAGGTTGCATACCTCTCCATTTGTGTTCCCTTTTCCTTCCCGCTGGGGACTTTATGGCTCACAGTT
>LZPO01055189.1:54063-65194 GCA_001675575.1 Neotoma lepida
CCTCTTCCCTTCTCTCCTTCCCTTCCTTCTTCCTTTCCTCTTGAAGTAGACAGTTGTTATGTTGCCCAGGCTGGCCTCAAACTTCTAGGCTGAAGCCACATCCTACCTCTGCCTTTCAAGTGCTGGGACTATGGCCACACACAANTTTATCGGGCTCTGATGTAATTTTGATTACTTGGAAATTCCCCTTATCTTCAACAAGGCCTTGGGTTTCTCAGCTGCTTTCCGTATTCTGACCTGAAGTAGGCATAAAACAAATACTTCTCTAATTAATGTTTTGTATTTTTTCTGCTCATTTTGTTCTGTTGGAAAGGCCCTGGAAAGAACACTGCCNTGAACAACTTCAGGTGGGTAAACTTGGACTTTGTTTCATCTTTAACCCATGATCCTCCTGCCTAAGCCTCCCAAGGGCTCTGAAACTTTGCTTTTAAGTGTCACTGGGCACAGGGATCAGCCTGCCTGGATTTTAACCCAGGCTCTGTCTCTTGCCAGATGTCACCTCGAGAGAGAGTTCTAAAATCTTTGTTGTGCCTCAGTCTCCTCAATTTGGAAATGGACCTTCATGATATTTATCTTAGATACTTTTTTTCTATTGCTGTGATGTAGGCATGGTTGTCTGTGCTTTACCCTGAAGCACCACCCCTAGCAGGCAGCAGGGAACTGCTAGGTACCTGCCCACCCCATCCCCGGGCGTGGCCGAGGGGGGACCCCTTGAGACCTGGAATGCTTGCTCTCTTGGCTGTCTTGTGGTCTTGGATGCTGGTGCTGCGGAAGGCAGAGCTCTCCAGAGAAACATTGGACTGTGCCTTACCCCTCCTAGATCCTGCAACCAACTCCCTTATGTTTATTATAAGTTAACGCAGAATAAATCCCTTTTGACTATCAGACAGACTCCGTGGAATTGCCACTTTACTGTGATTAAAACACCATGACCCAGGCAACTCCTAAAAGAAAGCGTTTATTAGAGGCTTACAGTTTCAGAGAGTGGCAGGGAGCGTGGCAACAGACAGGCAGGCACGGTAGTAGAGCAGTAGCTGGGAACTCACGTCTATAGCTAACTGGGAGTGGTGTGGGCTTATGAAACCTCAACATCCACCNCCCTCTCCCCTCCCCCCAGTCTCCTGCAGGGCCACACCTCCCAGTCCTTCCCAAACAGTTTCACAACTGGGGACCANGCTTTCAAACATAAGAGCCAATGGAGCCTTTCTTGTTCAAACCACCACAGCCCCTCTTTAGAGATTGGTGTGGGGGCTATAAATGGATTGGCATACACAAAGTGCTTACAAAAAAACTGGCNCACAGTAGAAGTTAGCTATTACTTATTATTATATTATTTCTCTTAAGATGAATTTTATTAAAGCATATAAATAGTATACCAATTTTGAGTTTATAGTTTGACCAGCTCTGCTATCCAGACACTCCCACTGAAGCTGCATACAGCACTCAAGATACAGGACATTTCCACCTTCCCCAAACCCCCTCTGCCCCTTCTGGTCCCACCCTCACCCCCACCCCNGCCAGCTCCTGACGGGGGAGCTGCACTGGTTCTTGGTTCTAGCACTTTACATAAAATGGATGCATATCTGAGTGCCGGCTCCTTTGGATCAACACGAGTTTTTGTGTGTGTGTGATTCCCTCTCTCAGTAGTTTACACCTGTTTTTTATTGCTCTAAGTCAGATTATAGCCAATTATTTTCTCAACCTGAGTTTCTTTATTTGCAAAATGAGGTTAATGCCTTCCACTCTCTTGAAGATGGTAAGGTCACTGAGATTTGCACTCCTCACTAAGAACATTCTGTCTCTCATACTTCCCCTTCTCCGAAAGAGCTGCCTACATGATAGGGAACTTGAAGCCCAGAGAGTCAAAGGCATTCTGGAACTGAGAGGGGAGAGCTTCCTAGTAGATTCACAGCTGCAAAAGAATGGCTGTGTTTGTCAAGCAGACTGTTATTTTTAATTTTTTATTTTTGGTCTGGGTATCCTTTCTACCACCTCCCTTTTCTGAGCATAATTAAAATGCAAGCGGGCACTCCCCAGGAGGAGNCAGCTGAACATTTAATTGCCCTGAGTGAAAACTCTAGCAAAAGGTCATGCTACACTGGTAACCCAGGCTCCTTCGCATTTCTGGCACATCAGCGAAAACGCATTAGTCTGCATGCGTGTGGGACCCGACCCGGAGACAGCATCAGTCAGCCTACAGGGTTACCATTAAATGCTCACCCAGCCTCATTTTGAGGAATGTTTCTGTGGCTTGGATTCATGCCATTGACTTCCACCCCAGTTGACCCTGCTTGAGTGGACAGGCAGGGTCAGAAGGCCTTGGCCAGCGGGGACAGTTCCTTTTACCATAAGGTCTTGGCTTGTTGTCCTTGAAGTGGGGCCAGGAAGACACATCTGCTGAGTGGCAGACAGCGGAACTCTCAGAATTGGGTCATTACCAGCTGGGGCTGTACAGTCTTAGGATAGGGAAGGTTTCCTGAACTCTTGTTTGCTTCGTTTTATTTCAACATATTAAAGAAGGGGGGGAAAGTAAGATAATATAAACAAAAGCCTTTTCTTAAAACCGATGGCATCTTGTGATCTCTGCAAAATTGTGCATATCACAAATCCCTGTTGAAAGTCAGGGAAAATTAGGTGAAGTTTATTTATTGCTTTGCTTTTTAGATAGGGTCTCACATATGCCAGGCTGGCCTCAAATCACTACATAGGTGAGGATGACCTCGAACTTCTGACCTTCCTGCCCCCACTTTCCTTTGTACCACTGCACCTGGTTTTTGAAGTGCTGGGACTCAAACTCAGGACTTTGTGCATTCAAGGCAAGCACTCATTTTAATAGAGCCACACTCACAGCCTGTGAANTTTATTTATAAAGAGGAAATAAAATTTAGATAACAGGACCTATGGATAGAAGCTAATTGCAGGATTGATTTATGTACTCATGGATATTACCAGAGACACGGGTTTTTCCATGTTTCTGCCTCATTCTCCCCAGCAAGATGACTTCCAGCTTCATCTTACGCTGATACTGTGAGCATTAAGTCCCCCATTTCCCCTCCCCCAAGCTGTTGGCAGCCACCATTCCATTTTCTGTCTGCATATTTGAATATTCTCAATGTCTCATACAATGGAATCAAATAATACTTTTGTGTCTGGCTTCTTACACTTAGTTTGTCTTCAAGTTTCATTTTTGTTATAACATGTGCTAGATCATTTTCTTCCTATCTGAACAGACTTTTCTCAAAAGAAGACATAAGGAAGGCTAACAAGTGTATAAAAATGTTCAAAACCACCAGCCATCAGACAAATGCAAATTAAAACAGTAAGGTATCACTTCATACCTATCAGGATGGCTACTATCAAAAAAGCAAAGGGTATAGGAGAGTGTGGAAAAAAAGATGACCCTTGAACATTGTTGTTGGAAATGTAAAGTGCCTATGAAAACAGTATGGACTTTCCTCAAAAAAAAAAAAAAAAAAAAAAAAAAAAGTAAGGCTGGAGAGACTGCTGAGTGATAGGATACTTGCCTAGCACACACAAGGTCCTGGGTTTGATCCGCAGCATTGTTAAAAATTAAAAACAGAACCATCATATGATGCAGCAAACCCACTACTAGGTATATAGCCAAAAGGAGATGGAATCCATATGTAAGAGAGAGCTGCACTCCCAATTTCGCGGCCACATTATCCATGATAGCTAAGATACAGCCTTAAGTGCTCATCAAACAGTGAGTGGACATAACACGTATGCTTAATAAAAATCTTTAAAGGNTCCACTTTAAAAACAAGAAAAGAATGCTATCATAAAGGCAACATCGAGGATGACCAAGGAGGACATCGTGTTAAGTGAAATAACCCAGACACAGGAAGAAAATTACTTCATGACCTCACTTGTGCGTATAATCTGAAAAAGCCAAACCCATAGAAGGGGAGAGTGGAATGGTAGATACCAAGGGTGGGGTGAGGAGCTTAGGGAGATGTTGGCCAAGAGCATAGTTTTAATAACTCAAGCTGGATAAATTCTAGAGATTTATTTATAGTGTGGTGACCATAGATAATAACAACATACTGTGTTCTTGACAATTGCTTAGGGAATCAATTTTTAAGAGTCCTCACCACTAAAAAGAAATGAGTAATACACCCACTAATTAGCTTGATTTAGTCATTCCAAAATATATGCTTTTCAAACATCTTGTTTATGATGTGTACAATTTTTATTTGTTAACTAAATATTTATTTAAAAAATTCCTTCTTAAAGCTGAGTTCCATTTCATTTCTGTATTTACCACGTTATTTGTTGTTGGACCCTTGGGTTGCTTCCATCCTTTATCTGTTGTGAATGCTGCTGCTATAGACATGGGTAGGCAACTCTGGAGCCCTGCTTTCAGTTATCCCAGGTATCCACACAGAAGCAGAGGTACAGGGCACAAGGGGTTTTGTATGTGTTTTTGGAAACCATCTACAGCAACTGCACCATTATATATCAGCAATGAATGAGTTTCCCAATTTCTTTACATATTTGCCAATGCTTGTTATTTTTTATTTACTTGATGACACCAAATGCAACAAGTATGTGATGGCATCTCATTATACTTTTTCACTTTCCCAGTGTTGTGGTTTGAATGAAAATGACCCCCATAGGTCCATAGGGAGTGGCACTAGTAGGAGGTGTGGCCTTGTTGGAGTAGGTGTGGCTTTGTTAGAAGAAGTGTGTCACTGGGGGTGGGCTTTAAGATCTCAGATGCTCAAGCCAGGCCCAGTGTCTCACTCTCTTCCTGGTACCTGCTGATCTGGGTGTAGAATTCGCAGCTACCTCTCCAGCATCATGTCTGCCTGCATGCCACCATGCCTTCCTCCCTAGGAATAATGGACTAAACCTCTAAACGGCAAGCCAGCCCCAAAATATTTCCTTATAAGAGTTGCCGTGGTCATGGTGTCTCTTCACAGCAATAGGAACCCTAACTAAGACACCCAGTGAAGCTGAGGATCACTTCATGTAATGGTCATTTGTGGATCTCCTTTGGAGAATTATCTAAAGGCCTTGCCTGCTTTGAAATTTTACTATTTATTATTATTATTATTATTATTATTATTATTATTATTATTATTATACACAGTATTTATTTAGTGATGTTCTGTACTTAGTTATCACATGGCTCTCTACCTGCATCATAGTTCCCCACCTTGGATTATGAGGGCCACAGGGCTGGGCAGCCAGGTGTGATTTACAACAACAAACACAGGGTCACAATGAAAGAGCTTTGAGATATTTGTGAACAGAAAGAATGAGGGTGACATTGTGGGTCCTGAGTAAAGGGCGCAGACAGGCTGCCCAACCCACAGAACCCCAGGCCTGAGCAAGGCCTCAGAGAGTCCATCTAGGGGGAATCCAAGGCACTGCAGTGAAGGACATGATTGGTCTCCAAGTGTGGTTTCCTGGTCTCATGGCAGCCCCTTGCCTGGAACCAGCTCAATAAGCATCCCATTTAGAAGCATCCACAAGCAGCATTCGCTAATGAAAATGAAGACAAGGCCATTCTTGGAAGAGTGTGTCCCAGAAGGCACTCTCTGTCACAAGACCAACCGGGTCCCTTTCCAAGGTCCCTGAGAATAGCAGCCTGGGAGCAATTAAGACTTTCAAAGGCTGACAAGGCACAGAGTGGATGGATGAAAAGATAAACAACACATGGAAAAACTTTAGCTCACAAAACTCTAANCCGAGGCAGGGACAACAGTGTCAACCAACATGCAGAAGCAGATACAAGAGCAGCAGAGATGATCTTTGAAGTTGTCAGCACCTCCACACTGCCCAAATCCCAAGTCCAGCTCTCCTTCCTCCCCGGCACCCCGATAACACACACGCACACGCGCACACACACACACACATACACGCACGCACGCACACACACACACACATGATCCACAGACAGAGGTTGGCAATCAAGGCCTGACATCAGGAGAGAACACTTGGCACTCTGCACTATCTCACAATGAGTCCTGACCAGTGAAAGGAATGCGGGCCTAAGCTTGCCTGAAGAGTCTTCGTTGAGAAGTTAGTTAGGCTCAGGACAGCCGGGCTAGAAAGTCTTTCACTTCTCCTACTTCACTGAATGGCTGCCCACCCTGGTTGAAAGTCAGCTTATAAGGCAACCAGATAGGTTCTTTGTGAGGGTTGTCAAGCAGCAGCATCTGAGATATCACGGCTGGAGGCATCAAAGGACTGAATGCAGGGAGCTTGCAACTGGACGCCGGCTGCAGCTTCACTTGCATTGACTTTGGGACAACCACCTGAACATGATATCTCAGACAGACTGGGTGGCAGTGCTCATCATTGTCAACATCAGCACCTGCACATCTGGGTGGCCAACGGTCCCAGGAGTACAGCAGAATTCTGAAGCCATTCTGGTCATACCTGGTGATGAGTGCAGGCTGCTGGATTTCACAGACGCCAGTGGGACAAACACTTGAGTCAGATATGTATTCTGTGAGGCTGGGGAAGAAGCCAATGGTCCAGCCTACTCGGACCAACCTGGAGAGGACTTGGTACCTGGTGGCACTTCCTTGGGGATGCTTTTTTTGTGGAACATAATTCAGTGGTCCTGGAGATAGTNACGGTGAGAGGAGATCCAGCAAGTTCCTGTCTGCAGAAAGGCCCTGGACTCCATCCCCCAGGAGTGTGATGGCAGCCNGCTGCTTCTTGTCTTTCTTTACAGCAACTTGGAATCACAACCTTGTTCTTAGCAGGAACATCTTATTGTTGATCTCTAAGGCTGCCAGGTCCTGATGAAGCAAAATGGGAGCTTCCAGGTCAGTGAGGGAGCAGTTCTTCCCATAGGCTATTTGATTCAGAGAGACTCTGGAGACAGGAACGTCTCCCACTGCAGCNGGTCACCACATTGACTCGTCCTGCCACCACCTGTTTGCACAGCAGGAACCCCTGGGTGAAAAGNTCATTTGCTTGAAGAATCTCCACCAGTACNTCCTTGTCATCAGTGGTGTCACTTGCTAGCCGGAACAGGGTCGGCCCCAGCTTCTCACATCTTTCATAGACAACCTGCCTGCAGGCACTCCTGATCAGGCAGGGCCGGGCCAGGCCTGTGGTACATGCTCNGCATCTCCTGCAGCACCTTCACNTGGCTCCCTACTTTCTCCACTGCACTGACTCGCTTGAAAACCATCTCGGACTTTTCTTGTTCCTCCTTGACCTAATTCTTGATTAACTGGTTGCTCTTGAGAATTNTTGTCAGAGGCTTTGACATTCCCTCGTCCGCATCAAAGCATCTTTGACCAGGGAGAAGGTGGGNGTAAGATTTTATCCATTGGTAGTTTAGGATCTTGTTTTATTAGTCCTTGCTTCTTCAGCATCTGAAAANCATCTCCGATCTTGATGTCTTCTGGAAACCAGACCGTCCAGCTACAGGGGAATTCAGTAACTCTTCCTTTAACCTTCTCCGTGGCCCATGTCCCTAGGTACTTTGGGGATAATACTTTGACCAGCTCATTCAGGAAGCGAACTTGGCCACCTCGTTGTGGAACTCCCTGCCCCCCATTCCCTTCCCCCCACTCACCCCTGCCCCCTGCCACCGTCAACACCATACGTGCAAGCAGTGTTCATTCACAGCTCCAGCACCATCAGGATGTAAGAGTCTTCCTTCTCTTGTGGAGACTGGATCTTGTGAACCAGTAGCCAGGGCGTAGGTGTCAGGCCATTGGGGTGTTCACTTGCTCACAGAAATTCTGGATAGCTGATCAATCCTGCTCCACCGTGCTTGGGTATGTGGCTTTGTTGAGCCACAGCTCCAGCACTGCATTGAGGTCCCGGGGCACCCTCAGCTGAATCCGTCCGCTCCAGGGCTCCAGTTCCTGATGCCACTGCTGTCTCTGCCATCTGCCCAGCCCAGTGCTGAGGCCACAATCACCCCTGCCCCNAAACTGCGGCCACCACCGCTGCTGCCTAGCCTTCTCTCCAGCTGCNGACANGGCAGCGAAATTTTATTATTATTGAGGGTTTTTTCTTTTATTTTTGAAATTTTTAACAAAATTATACCATTTCTCTCTTCCCTTTCTTTCCTCCAAACCCTCCCAAGTATCCCTCCCCATTCTCCTTTTTTCATTAATTGTTGTTATATACATATTTGTGTATGTATACACAGATNCATTCCTAAATATAACCCATGTAGTCTGTGTAATGTTTCTTGTATGCATGTTTCNGGGTTGACCATTTGGTACTAGATGTGCTCTTTCCTGAGGAAGACTATTTCTTCCACTCTCAGCATTCCTTAGTTGCCTGTAGCTCTTTGTGTAGGGTTGAGGCCCCACGGGCTTCTCCCTCATTCTCTTTGGTATGTCTAGTGATGTCCTTCTTGTTTAGCTCGTGTTTAGGCAGTCACGTTGGTGAGATTTTATGAGTATAACTTCTGACATTACTAGGAGACATAATCTCACAGCAAACTCCCTGATCCTCTGGCCTTTACAATCTTTCTGCCTCTCCTTCTGTAATATTCCCTGAGCCTCAGATGCAGAGGTGTTTCATAGATGTATCCATTGGGACTGGGTTGCACAATGTTGCATTTTGATTGGTTGTGGATTTCTATAGTATTCTCCATCTGTTGCAAAGACAAGCTTCCTTGAAGAGAGCTGAGGACTATACTTATGTGTGGTTATCAGGATAAATATTTAGATTGTTGTGGATTATGCTGCTTTAGAAAAGTAGGTTCTGCTCCAAGATCCATGACTTTTTTAACCCTAAGTAATTGGCTAGGTTTCCAGTACCATGAATGGTTTCACTCTTGTTGAGTACATCTTAAGTCCATTGAGAGAATTGTTCGTTACCACCAAGGTATTCATGCCACTATTGCACATCTAGGGTTATTCTGCCATGCTGGTCATTGTTGTGGTTCCTAGCCATCATAGTTGGGTAGTGCTGTTGGTTGTTTCCCTCCTTTGAAAGCTTGCATGGTATTTCCTTGTACCATGAAAGCTAGTCCTANGGGAGGAAACATTCAGGTCAGTTCCCGCTCAGGGGCCTCTAGGCCCTGTTTCTGAGTCCACGGTGTCTTCAGCAATAAGGGCTTACCGTCTACCTCTGGAGGGCAACCAAGGGCAGTAGCAGCAGGCTGTGTGTTTTGGGAATCCTTTGGAGAGCCCAGATAAGGGCTTCTCATGTCTGCTCCTGGCGATTTTCTTAGAAGAAGTCTTTGGTTCTCGGAGAGAGCGTTGTCAGGCCAGATAAAAAAAGTTTGAACTATATATTTATGTTTATACACAGAATTACACATATTATAGTGTCTTGTTTACATAAATAGCTGATAATACAATTTCTTATTACCTTTTCAGACATCCTATTGTCATTTTACCCTCTTCCCCCACTAAAGAGCCCACCNTTTCCCCATTTCCACTATCAGATCACTGTATCTTACTGTCCCCTTTACCCCTCCTGCTTTCTGCTGTATTTTCCTCCTTCCCCATCAACCTGAGCAGATCCCTTGGACCCTGCTAGTCTCCTCTATATTGCTTTCCACCCCCCTACTCCAGGAATGGCCCCATTTTACTAAAGGAATGGCCCTCTTTCACTGAAAGAATGGCCCCCTTTTACTTTCCTAATTTCTGCAGTTACTGTGAGATATGTATCTGAGGATTTGGAGCTAGGAGCCTCCAATGAGAGAGAACATGGGATGTTTGTCTGTCTGGGTCTGGGTTANATCATTCAATATGGCCTTTCCTAGTTTCATCCATTTATCTGCCAAGTTCATGGTTTTAGTTTTCTTTACAGCTGAATAATATTCCTTAGTGTATATGTACCACATTTCATTATCGGTTTGTAGGTTATAGGGCATTTCATTTGTTTCCATTCCTACCTATTGTGAATAGAGCAACAATGGACACAGCTGAGCTAGTACGAGTGCAATAGGATGTGAAGTACCTTGGACATATGCCAAGGAGTGGCATAGCTGTGTCATCTGGTAGACTTATTTTTAGCTCTTTGAGAATTCTTCCCACTGATTTCCACAGTGGCTGCACCAGTTTGCAATCCCACCAACAGTGAGTACGTGTTCCCCTTTCCCCACATGCCTTCCAGCATTTGCTGCTAGTTGTTTTGTTGATCTTTGCCATTCTGACTGGCATAAGCTGAAATCCNGAACTTGTTTTGATTTGCATTGCTTTAATTGCTAGGAATGATGAATGTTTTTTGCATGTATTCCTTAGCCATTTTTTTTCCTATCTTGAGAACTCTTGTTCANATCCTGTGGCCATTTTTAGAATGGGTCATTTTTTTCTGATTCTTCATTTTTTTGGTTCTTTATATATTCTGGATATTAATCCTCTGTCAGATGTATAGCGGACAATGACTCTCTCCCCCAGTTGATTGTTTCTTTAGCTATGAGGAAGCTTTTTAGCTTTATGAAGTCCCACTTGTCAATTGCTGGCCTTAATTCTTGGGCAAATGGAGTCCTAGTCAGAAAGTCTTTTCCCACACCTATATCATATATGGTATTGTCTGTGTTTTCTTCTAGAAATTTCAGTGTTTCAAGCTTAGACCGTTGATCCATTTGGAGTTAGTTTTCATAGAAGGTGATGGATACGAGTCTAATTTCACTCTCTCCTGTTTGTGACCATCCAGTTTTCCCAGAACTATTTATTGATGATGTTTATTTTCATCAGCTTATGTTTTGGCATCCTTATCAAATACTAAGTGGCTGAAGTTCCATGTACTTCTGTCTGGTTCTTTGATTTTGTCCCATTGGTCTACATGTCTGTCTTTTCACCAGGACCCTATTACTTTTCTTCCTATGGCTCTTTAATGTACCTTAAGGTCTGGAATGGTAATCCCTTCAGCACTGTTCTTTTTCCTCAGGATCATTTTAGTTATGTGTGGTGTTTTGTGGCTCCAAATAAATTTTAGGATAGTTTTTCTATTTCTGTGAGGAATGAGATAGGGATTTTCACTGGGACTGCAATGAGTCCTTAACTAGCTTTTTTGAAGTTGGCTATTTTCATAATGTTACTCCTACCAATCCATTAGCGTGAATGTCTTTCCCTTTTCAAATGTCTTTCTCTGTCTCTTTCTGCAGAAGTTTAAAGCTTACATTGTAGAGGTCCTTCTCTTCCTTGGTTAGGCTTATGCCTAGATATTT
>LZPO01055189.1:67700-86075 GCA_001675575.1 Neotoma lepida
TTCTCAGTGATATCTTGTATTTTAATAATTATGGCTTCATATTTCCTTCCATGGTCTCTCTGCTGGGCTCATTCATCTTTTCAGCTTGAATGAATCTTTCCTGTATTTTCTTTAGGTTCGGTTGTTGGTTATAATTTTTTAGGCTGTTTAATTGTAGAAAGTTTTGCTTTCTCCTTCAGTCATGGCAGATAGTTTTTCTGAATATATTAGTCTATGTTGGCCATCATAGTTCTTTAGTACTTGGAAGTCATTGCTCTAGACTCTTTTGGCTTTCGAAGTTTCCATTGAGAAATCTTGTTTTAATGTTTAAACAGCATTTAATTAGAAATGCTGTTCTAATGGATTTTCCTTTATATGTGACTTGTGTTTTTCCTCTTGCAGCTTCAATACAGTTTCTTTGTTATGTATACTTAGTATTTTAATTATAATTTGTTGTGAGAATTTTATTTTTGGTCTTGTCTATTTGGTGTTCTGTGTGCTTCTTATATCTGCATAGGTGTGTCTTCTCTGAGTTTGGGGAAGTATTCTTCAATGATCTTGTTGAAGATCTGGTCTGTGGCATTGACTTGGGATCTTTCTCTCTCATCTATGCCTGTTATTTGAAAATTTTATTTTTTTCATGGTGTCTCTCACTTCCTGTGTGGTCCTTTCCTGTGATTTGATTTTTTTCATATTACTTACTTACTTTTTCTAGATCCTNTATGTAGGTTGTAAATATACGGCTAGCTCAATTATTATAATTTTATCAAAATAGCTTTATTTATAAGCAACTTACAAACCAGGGTGAAAGTAGCAAGGATGGACACGAAAGCGATCCAGCGATGAGCTCTCTGCCGTCTAAGGTCGCAGCAGCGAAGAGCTAGACGGCAAGAGAGGTGATCCCGAAACGCTCCCAGTCAAGCAAGCAGGCGAGACGAGACGAGAGAGAGAGCTCACGTAGCTGCCTCGATTTTTCAAGGGGCTCAGGTGTTTGGCCACGCCCTTAAAAGGGAGGTGCTGGCCACCTAGCTGAAGCCCAAATAGCCATCCACTACATCTGTACTTATCTTTGAATCCAGATACTCTGCCTTCTGTTTGATTCTCTCTTTTTTTAACTTTCTTTTTATTTATTCAGTGTGTCTTTCACNTTGTACATCTCAATCCCATTTGTCTCCCATCCCTTGGTATCCACCCTCTGCCCTTGTGACCTCCCACCCCCAAAATACAATAAAATAAAATTTAAGAGAAAGAAAGAAAAGAAAAATCTCATCATAAATCTCATCATGGAAGCTGTTATGTGACACAGTGAGTCATTCAGTATACCCTTTTTCCATATATCTTTATTTGCAAGTGTTCATTGCAAAGAGTCATTGGTCTGGTTTGAGGCCCCTGGTTTCTGCTATACCATCAATCCTGGGCCCTCACTGGGGCTCCTATTGGCTATCCTGTTGTTGCCCTATGTTGTGGAGATCCTGAAGCTTTGGATCTGCAGGACATGCCTTCCCGAGCTCTAGCAGATCATAAATGGGATGGGTGTTGGGGTGGGCCAACTCCTAACCTTGGTTCTGGGCCTGGGTAGTTGCAAGGTTGGTCAGCCCACCAGCTCTCCCCCATCTTCACCACCAGGGTGAGCTCTCCATCATTGGCCCAGCTAGATCACCCTTTGCAGTGATGAGCAAGGGGTGGGACTGGTTCTCCTGCTTTCACTCCCTCAGGGTTGGCTCACCCACACGTATACCATCAGGGCCAGTTCTACTGTGTTGTTCAGGCAAGGTGCAGGGGCCATTCTCCCGAGTGCTGCAGCTGGTGGGTAGGGACAGCTCTCCCTCTCTTAGGACCTCAGGGCCAGATCTTCCACCTGCCACAGGCAGGGGTGGGGATGGGGTGGGGTGAAGAAATCTCTTTCTAGCCCATGCTACCATATGGCTGATGAGGGACAGGGTCAGATCTCCCAAGTTCATGTTCTTGGGTCTGGTTCACCAGCACCCCAGTCAATAGGGTCAGCTCTACAGTGCTGCCCAGGAGAGGTGCAAGGCCCACTTTCTCTACTACCATGGGTGGTAAGGAGGAGGGTCAGCTCCCTCATCTGCCACAGGTGGTGAGGGGCAAGGGGTAAGGGGGGGCATCTTTCCCCCACCCATGCTGCCATATAGCAGATGAGAGGTGGGGCCAGATCTCTCACCCAAGCCCCTGTCAACAGGGTCAATTTCACTGTGCTGCCCAGATGAGGCACAGGGCCTTCTTCCTAGACTGCTGCAGCTGGTAAAATCTTTTACTGTCATTATCATTATTATTATTATTATTATTATTATTATTATTATTATTATTACTATTATTATTTGAGACAAGGTTTCTCTGTGTAGCTTTGGCTGTCCTGGGACTTGCTTTGTAGACCAGGCTGGCTTTAAACTCAGAGATTCAGCTGCCTCTGCCTCCCGAGTGCTGGGTTTAAAGGNGTGTGCCACCACCACCCAGCTCTGCTTGATTCTTTCTACTTGTATGGTTCTCCTTTGAGTTTTCCAGTTAAATCATTGTGTTTTTCAGTTTCACCTTCATTTCAGCTCAAGTCCTTTTCAATGTTACTATGAAATCCTTAGTTGTCATTATCATTTCCATCTGCCTTATGCTTGTGGGTTTTTAATTTTTTCCATCACTCAGGTATTTATACTCACTAAGTTCTTCCTCCTTAATTTCATTTTTTATTCATTGAAAACTTTTTTCCATGCAATATATTCTCATCAGGGTTTTCCTCCCCTCCAAATCAATGCTAATACAATAGTGGCATGAATATTGTGGGAGTAACCAACCACTCTCTGATTGGATTTAAGTCCTGCTCCATGAGATGCAACTTGTGCCTGACACTGGGTTCTTGGGTGCCCAAGAACCTGAGACTGGATAGGCCACAGGCCTACAGGAAAACCAAATACTGGNGTTATGCTAAAGCCTAGCAATAAAATTACTCCTAAGATTACTCTGCCATACCAATAGATCATCTTTTTCAACCATCATCAGAGAAGCTTCCTCTTGCAGTAGATGAGAACTAACAAAGACCTACAACTGGCCAATCTGCAGAATGAAAGATTTTGGCACATTCAGTCCTTTCTCCTTAAATTTCACTGGGCTGTGTGTGTGTGTGTGTGTGTGTGTGTGTGTGTGTGTCCTTTTTAATCTCCTTGAATTCTTCATGAAATTTATGATTATTCTTTTAAATTCTCTGTCCTGGGTTCATCTAGAAAATTCTTGTTGGCAGACATTTCTACAGCACAAGTAGGTTTTGAAGAGAAGATGTTGGCTTGCTCTTTTGAATTATTGGTATTTTTGCAATGAGATATGGGCATATGGCCTTTTCTTCCTTAGTTCTTAGTCTGTTATGTACANAACAGGTTGGGGCTGAATAGAGGATGTTGGGTAGGTGGGGATGTTGAGCCTAGGGGTTGAAAATGGCTTGGGTGGAATGAATCAGATACATGAAAGGGACTGGGCAGTATGTGCTTCCTGGTCTAAGCCTGGGCTTTGGGGTAGATTTGGCTTGATGGAAAGGTTGGATATTGCATGGGAGGATCCTGTGGGTTGGGGAATAGGTAGGACAGGTCTTGTACAAAGCCTAGACATTGTAATGCAGGCAAGGATGGGGGTGGTTTTGGTAAAGGCATGAATGAGGGGGCCAAGGAGACTCACCTGGCTAGACCCTGGAGAAGGAAGTGGTGTCTGACTGGGTAGAATGGTTGTAAGAGATACATTAGAGATCTGTGGGGGTGTTATGGGTAGGGAGGGCCTTAGTGGAAGCTAAATTGGCTGCAACGAAGGCAGACATGGTTAGACTAGGTTGGATCATTAGATGTGAGACCCAGGCTAGATTTGGCAGGTTTGGGAGAAGACATTGACGGAGAAGTCAGTGAGACTTCCTGGGCTAGACCATGGAGGTAGATGTGGAAAGTTTTATTATTTAGTTTTAAGAGTTCTTCATATATTCTATATGTTAATCTCTCCACAGATAGATTGACCTTTTATTCTGGTAATAGTGTCCTTTGTAGAACGTAAGTGTTTAATTTTTTTCTTTTGACATAGGATCTTCCTATCTACTCCTGGCTGTCCTATAACTTACTATGTAGACCACAATGGCCTTAAACTCAAAGAGATCTGCTTGCCTCTGCCTCTCAATGTTGGAGTTAAAGGCTTGTGCCATGATGCTTAGCAAATTATTAATTTTGATGAAGTCCAACTTGTGATTTTTATTTTTTTTGTCTGGAGTTTTGGTATTATATCCAAAAACATTACTGTTATATCCAGAATCATTAAGCCTCCTCCTATGTTTTCTTAGATGAGCTTTTTGTGTCAGCTCTTACATCTGAGTTTTTTGTCCATTTGGATTTTTGTATATAGTGTTAGCAAAGTGAAAATCTTATTTTAATAATTTATTTCTCTAAAATCTATTATTTATTTATTTTATGTGTATGAATAGCTTGTCTGTATATGAGTATGGGCATTACATTTATGCTTAGTGCCCATGGAGGTCAGAACAGGGCATCAAATCCCCTGGAACTGGAGTTATTGGTCGCTGAAAATTGAACCCTGGTCCTTTGCAAGAACAAGTGCCCTTAACTGTTAGGCTGTCTCCGGCCTCAACAATATGTCTTTTACTTAGTATCATGTTTAAAATAGAAATTCAAATATTTATTTTTATGCCCTTTAAAATGTTTCCTGAGTTTATTTGAATANGGCTGTGTTCTTCCATCCTGTTCTATGTATAGCCCCAGCTTCCCAAGAAGAGGCACCAAGGGCTTAAACAAGTGTCACTGGCTCCTTGCCACTTATGAAAATGTACCCAGGACCATGACAAATGACAGAGAAGCTCAGTGGGAAAAGTTAGGGGGACTAGGGCTTGAATCTAATTCTTAGCCTGACAGCTAGGGTCTCTTAGTGTTGCTAAGATGCCAAGTAGGCTTCAAACCATGTGCTTTCTCTTCCCTCTTCCTTTCTTTCCTCTCTTCCTTCCTGTCCATCTATCCATCCATCCATCCATCCATCCATCCATCCATCCAACCATCCATCCATCCAACCATCCACTTACCCATCTATCCTTTCATATAGCGATCCATCTACTAATCCTCCATCCCCTCACCCTTTTATCTATTCTCTCACGCCTCAAACAATTTGTCAGATTCTGTCTAGGGGCTGGTCATGGGAATTATGTTACGGAACATATTCCAATACCCTACTTACAACCAGGCAGCTCCCAGGGCACAATAGAAGAGGGACGCTAATCAAGATCCACGTGTAATTACAAACTGTGATAAAAAAAAAGTGTCCAAAGAATTGCTGGACAGTTATGACATGTCTAACAAATGAACTAGGCCCACTCTCCAGATTGGAGGGCNAGTAAAAAAGTTCTGGGCAGAGCAACCATGTACAAAGACCCTGTGGTCCATTTTCAAAGCTGTCAGGAAGCTGACTGTCAGTGCAGGGGTGATGGAGAGAACAGTGTGAAAGGGAAGGACGTGCAGCTCTGATAGGGGCCACACTGCAGTACCTGCAGGGAAGGCTGGGCTCTGCCTGGTTCTGGCTCCCCTGGTCATGTGACTCACCCTTACTCAGCACTTAGATCTCAGCTTGGGGATTTCCTCTCTGGGAAGCTGCTTTGCCTCATGTAGGCTTAGCAAAGCCCATCTATTTTCATCTAATAAGAAAAAGTATCCCAAACTTAGAAGTAAGGCAAAAGGAGGGGGANGTTTCTCCTCATCGCCACAGTGGAGCATGGTTTAAACGCACTACTGAGGGATTACTTAGTCCTGACAAGGAAGACACCTGAGTTTGTTTCNGCCGTTTGACTAGAGACCAGACTTTATAAAGTTATGATATATGCCCATTTGTTGATTTTGTCTGGGTGAGGGACAAATAGCTTGTTTAGCAAGAAAGATAACTCTTGAAGTCTGGTTTATCGCCTTGGGGACTATAAAGCAGTTGTGTCTCTCTAACTTGACATTTTTTTCTCACATCCCCTTCATAAAAGCCTGTGGGCATCCATTTCCTCTTGGCAGCAGGGCTGACCTCCTACAAGGAGATCCTTGCTCCCTGGCTGATGTTCCCATTCTGTATGCTGGCCATGGGCAGTCACAACAGTGCTCTGTTGGGACTGCTAGCTGCTCTCACTTCCTCCTGCCCCATGAGCTCATATGGGTGTGGCCCGCTTTCGTCAACACTGCATTCTCAGAATTTTGCAAAAGGCCTGGTTCCCAGCAGGAGCTTGAGAAATAGTTATTAACTCAATGAGTGATCCGAGTTTGTCCTTTTACCTCTCTGAGCCACATTTTCCTTTCTGTGAAATGGACATCACAACATGCATCTGCCGAGATTCCATGAATTAAAGAATGCAAGAGACCACAAGTCTCAGGCACACTGTAGTGCTTAGATAGGTCTCTCCAAAGGCATATGTGTTGAAGACTTCATCTCTGGCTGGTAGAAGGAATCAATGGGAGGTGATGGACCATGAGGACTATGGCCCAATTAACAGGCTCTTCCACTGATAGTCATAACTTGATGGCATTAGTGGGAGGCAATGGAAACGGAGAGATGGGGCCTGAGTGGAGGAAGCATGCCCCTGGAGGCATGTCTTTGAAGAGTCTGTCTTGTTCTTGGAGCCTTCTTCCTGGCTGCCATGAGGTAAGGAACCTCTGTTAACATGTTCCTACTCACTGCCATTGTGTCCTGGCTCGCCCCAGGCCCACAGCAATGAGGCGGCTGAACANCAGACAGAAATCTTTGAAATCTTTGAAATCTAGGGCATTATTTTCTCAGGTGTTTTTGTCCGTGACAAAAAGCTGGCTAACACCTGGGGTAGACCAAGGCCCCCCTTATTCTAGGGGCTGAGCACTAAAGATGGGAGGTGAATTTCTGGGGTGGGGAGCTCATGGTCTGGTTGAGAGGACACCAAGCCACAGGGGATCTCCTCTATGGCCTCAGCATTAGTACCTGCCCCGACTTCCTTCGATGATGGACTGTAATGTGGAAGTGTAAGCAAAATAAATCCTTTCCTCCCCAAGTCACTCTTGGTCATAGTGCTTTATTACAGAAAGAGAAAGTCTAAGGCGGGGGTCACCAACCCCACTGTGCAGGCAGAGAGGGCCAGCCCAACACCCACTGCAGACCTGCCATGTAGCATAAGGTGGTCCTTCCTTTAATCCCCAAGGAACCCTGGGAGGGGACACAATTAAACCCCATGGTACAGCCAAGGTCCCTGAGTAGCGGGTGGGTGGGTGAAGTGTACAAATCCCTACAAAACTGAAGTAGTGGAGAAAGGCTAAAAACCCTGTGTCTGGATTTTNAGCACAACCAACACTGCCATGACTCCCTCCGAGCCCAGGGGATAGAACCTTTACATCTGTAAAGCCTGGAGGGGACCAAGTTACACAGAATGTTTTGAAGCCCTGGCACAGTCCAGCCTTACCCCCAGCTCCAGGGGTATAGGCAACTGGCAGACTCCGAGGACAGGGTCCCAAAGACAAGGATGCAACACCCAAAGGCATCATTGTTACCCAGAAATCTTTATTACAAAAATATTTTGCAAGCCAAAAATTTTAAGTTGCAACTATGTACAAAATGGGGCCTGTTTCCTTCTCATCTGGTCTACAGATAAACTGGGATCCCACTCTTCTCACAGGGCGCTTTCTGCCTCTTCCTTGTACCAGGGTTCCATACACAGGTTTGGGGGGCCCTCCAGGCTACCTGGCTAAAGCTATAACTATACACCTTCCCTGCCTCATCCCCTTTCTCCCTCCAAAAAAACTTAAGACAAAATTAGGACGCCAGTGAGAGGCCATCCTTTGTAGCTGGTCTATACAGCTGTGTGTGTACTCACATGTGCCGGCAGAGAAGAAGCGGATGGAGGCTTACAAACCAACCCTTTGGAATTAAGACAGCCCAAGAAGATGGCAGTGCCACCATGGGTCCCAGATGCCAAAGACAAGTTCTGGTTTGCTGGCCCAATGCTGCCAACACAGCCATTGGCTCAGCTAATTCCTGGATGCCATCATGGGAAGTATCAGGTCACCAACCCTAGAGANTTGGGCCCTTGCTGTGTTCCTGACATCTCCCCTGTTGTACCTATAGAAACAGGCAGGCTGGCTCAGCTTCTTACTTGAATAGCCTGAGCCAGGGATCCCCAGGGATCAGGGACATTAGCGCCTCAACTTGCTGAGCTACATGTTAAGACCAGATAGCCAGGGTTGTAACATCCTCTTGCCATGGGCCCAGCCAGGCCCCGGCATCCAGTTTGAAGGATGTGGGTCAGACAGAGCCTCTGTCCAGACTCCCTAGCCAGAGACAGGGGTAGTCTACCCTGGCTCACAGCTGTGTTGTCACAGGTATGACCAGGTTCTGTCCCAGTGTGATCCTGCTGAGGGCTGACGGCAATAATGGACTCCTCCTGCACTGATTACCTCAGAGTGTTGGAACACNGGCTGCTGGCTGAGCGTCCCTTCTCTCTGCATGCCTCTGAAGTGCTTGTGAGTGAGGGAGGTTGTCACTGACCTTCCCTCAACGTGGAACGGCTGACATTAGGTACTGGGTCAGACAAGGCTGCACTTACCACAGCAGCCATGGAGACAAAGGACCAGCCAGCCACGTGGCTATGTAAGAACAGGGCTCGGTTCGTTCCACTGAGGCTGAATGCCTGAAAGTAGCAGCTGAGGGATCCCTTTTGGTCCTCAGAGTTCTGGGGATTGGAAAAATCTGTTACTGCTTTAAGAAAATCCTTCCAGGACAAGAAACTGTTAGACCTCAGACTTCACAAGACCCAACCATTCAACACATGACAAAGAGCCAGGATGCTGCTGCTGTTGTTTTAAGAAAAAAANAGAAAAGAAAAGAAAAAAAAGAAAAAGAAACCCAACAACAACGAAACAGCACAAATCAAATTTTCTAACACCTTAGCTTCAAGACTGCACAGTTCACATTTCTCAATAATTTACAGGTGTCCACAGAGTGATGCTGCTGAGTTAGTGCTAGCTGGAGGAAGCAAGCTGGGACTGGAAAGGAGGTGGGGCCATACTGAACATGCCCAGGGAGTCTCTGCTGGTCTAGGAGGAGAGGCTTCCTTCTCCCCGAGGGCTAGTCAGTCTGGCAGGTGGGAGGCCAGCACTGTTGGTGGAAAACTTGCTGTCTCCTGATGTAGTTCTTCCNTGGAGGGGCAGTTGATCTAAAGGGATTCTTGCCCCTAAAGCCCAAGTTAAGTGGAGGGGGGGCTCTTCTCCACAACAGGAGACCAGGCCCTGGAGCATCAAGGAAGCAACCTGGAGTCGCCAAGACCAGGATCCAGANCCATGTGTGATGGNCCGAGGCACACTTCTTGCATTTCAGGCAGCTTTCTCCAGTTCCTTCTCTGGTTCTGTAACACCAGCCTCCAGAAGAAGGGGACATGGCTGCCCTAGAAGTGCTGGAAAGCCAAGGAGGGAAGACAAAGGCCACCCCTACTCCTGGTCCTAGGGCCTGTCCCACCTGGCCTTCTAGGGACAGGACTGGCTGGCTGGTTGTCCTCATCATGGCCACTCCATGTGGGACAAGAAATCTTGTGGATACGGGCCCTAGAGCCGACCACAGTCCCATTCACTTCCTCTGGACCTGGACACTGGCATACTCTGAGTAGGATGGCTCAGGCTTGGGGGCTGGCTGTCCCCGGCTAAGGTGGACCATGTCCAGGTCGGCATAGGTGAGGGTATCCTCTGGCCTAGGCACTTTGCCTGTCTCAATGCTCGCATATTCTGTGTGGTTGTTGGGCTCAGGGGCCCGGGGGGCAGGCTTCTTCTCTTTGGGCAGATTCAGGTCTGCATATGTGATGTCGTTGATGTCATTTGTGTCCTGGATCTAAAAGACACAGAGAGAAAGTCATTCTGGAGCCCTAGCCTGCTCACCCATCAATTGACTACAAGGTCTGCCTGCTACTTTGCCAATGGACTCAGTCTTAATCCAGGCCCGTCTCCTGCCAATGGGATTTTATTTCCAGCCTTTTCTCTTCCAATCCACCTTTCTCCACACAGAGCCTGAAGGGTCTTCTGAAACACTAGGGTGGTTATCTCATATCCCTGCTTCATGTCCCCTCCTTCTTTCTAGGTGGAACTACCTGTAGCTCTCTTCTCCCCTTTTCCATGTCTTTTCCTTGGCCTGGAGTACCCACCCTCACTTCTCCTTGGAAGAGACCCAGTGCACCATGGACAATTCTGCTCTAGCCTGCTCCATCCTACGCTACTTCTTGGCCCTCAGTGCCTTGGCTGGGCCCAGAGCCCCTCTGAGCTCTTCAGTTCATATCTCCCTATCATCGAATCTACCACCAAAGACTATGTCTGTTTTGCAATCTTAGTAAATGTGATCTCCCAGGAGATAGGGAAAACTTCTTCATTTACATGTCTATTCCACAACTTTTTTTTTTTTGAGACAGAGGTTTTTTGGTAGCCCTGGCTGTCCTGGAACTCGCTTTGTACACCAGGCTGGCCTCGAATTCACAAAGCTCCACCTTCCTCTGCCTCCCGAGTGCTGGGGTTAGAGGCCTGCCCCACCATGGCCTGTGTTATTCCACAACTTTTTACTGGGCATTTGTTATACCACAGACAATGAGGCTAGCACAGAGGCCCAATCCACAGTGATGGGATGGATGGATGGAAAGATAAATGGTCCGGAGGACAGGTGGCTAGATGGCTAGAACCACACAGTCAGAATCATTTCCCTTTGGCTTGACTACAACTCTGCTCAGGAAGGATTACTGACCCTATTTTACCAGAAAAAAGTGACCTAGGGAGTAGATGAAGATTCAGTAATTTGGGTTAAGTCACTCAGTTGGACCCTAAAGTGGTGGACTTCCCATACTGTGGTACCTCTTCCCTGAGCCTTGCAGGTACTCACTGCTGTCTGGNTTTTGGTTTCTTTGAGACAGACTTGTTTTTGTGTGTAGCCCTGGCTGTCCTGGAACTCACTTTGTACACCAGGCTGGCCTCGAATTCACAAAGCTCCACCTTCCTCTGCCTCCCGAGTGCTGGGGTTAGAGGCCTGCGCTGCCACGGCCTGTGTTATTCCACAACTTTTTACTGGGCATTTGTTATACCACAGACAATGAGGCTAGCACAGAGGCCCAATCCACGGTGATGGGATGGATGGATGGAAAGATAAATGGTCCAGAGGACAGGTGGCTAGATGGCTAGAACCACACAGTCAGAATCATTTCCCTTTGGCTTGACTACAACTCTGCTCAGGAAGGATTACTGACCTTATTTTACCAGAAAAAAGTGACCTAGGGAGTAGATGAAGATTCAGTAATTTGGGTTAGGTCACTCAGTTGGACCCTAAAGTGGTGGACTTCCCATACTGTGGTACCTCTTCCCTGAGCCTTGCAGGTACTCACTGCTGTCTGGGAGATCATGTTGACTGACCTGGTGTCCCTCCCTGGCAAGGTACNGTGGCTGGCATTGGGAACCTAAAGCAAAGGTCTGCCGGCTCCAGCANAGAAAAGCGGCCACCTTGCTCCAGGACCGGGCACTGAGCTGCATACTCAGTAAGTTTGGAATGTAAATTTCTACAGGCTTCAGTAACCATCATCTTTTACTCAGAAGATTCCAGAAGGAAGCTCGAAAACAAAATAACNGGGAAAGGATTCTNGCTGCCACNCTTAGGAATTGTTTTCTGTTTGCTGATTGCCACTCAGTGCATGCCTAGGGCTGGTAGGGGCTGGGACAGCAAACCAAGGTGTCTGGCCTCCAAACACCTTATCTCTCCCAGCCTGGCTCTGTCAGCAGANTGTGTCTAAAGTGGTGTCAGCTGCCTTGGGAACGGCAGGAAAGCTGGTGCTTCCATTCCAGGTCCAGGACAGCGCTTGTCCTGTTACCAGACTCTGAGGTGCTGACATGCTGGACAGAGAAAATGGGGCTCAGGGGTCTGGGATATACACTAACAATGCTGCCTATAAAATCTCCTCCTTGTCAAATGGAGTGAGAAGCTACCAGGTCAAGGAAGATGCCCGTGTAATCCAGGTAATTNGTGACANGGCTTTTCCTCCTCCACAAAGGCAAAAGAGGCCATGGCTGGCAGGGAAGAGCCAGGNTCCAAGGAGGTGGGAGTGAGCTGCTGATGGTAAGGCGGGATGTGCAACACAAAGGAGGCTGTACCCCTACCCCAGGGCATCCTTTACTTGGGACACGTTGCTCTTGGTACCCCCTGGAGTTGTGCAATGGCTAACAATGAACCGAGCAGTCCCCAGACTCTCTGGAGAAGAGAAGAAGGGTGCAGAGGACTCATGGGTGATTCAGTAATGTACAGATCCTCCCTACCCCCAGAGCCTTAATTTAGAACTGGATCCGCAACGCCGGCTGAAGCAAGGAAATCACACCCCAAGTTTCCCAGGAAGGGCAGCTCACCAAAGACTGTACCTGGGTTATTTCCCTGGCATTCTTCTCGGGCTCGTGCAACCTAAAACGGAAAGAGACACAGATAAAAATATCTATCTCAAGAGCTTATGCAAATCAATCAGAATAACATTCAGGCCCTACTTCCTACATGGGCGGGGGAGGGACCGTAACTGCTTATCAAATGTCTGGACACAGGAGCCGGTCTCACTGAAGGAATTCTAAACAATGCACACTCACTTCTTTAAAAGCCTCTGCTGGAAGGCTCTTTAAGAATGACACTGGAAGAGGTGTGTGGTGAGGAAGGTGGGATGAGGAGGCACGTCCACACACTGCTGAGNGGGAGGCAAGCCGAGGCTATCCTTTGGGAAGTAGTGGACAAACCATGAGCAGGGATAATGTCCCATCTTTTGACCCATGACTGTACCTTTCTGGGGGATTCAATATACAAAGGCACATGCCTTGGACAAGATGTGGAAGTGAATTCACATCCTGGCACTGTGCCAACGGGCAGTGGTTTGGGGAAATCGGCATACACCAAATCATTTTGTGTTCACAAAGTAGATGAGAACTTTCCGTTTGACTTTTGTGGTGCTGGGGATGCGACCCACTGCCTCGTTCATGCTAATGAAGTGGCATATCTGAGTCACGTCTCCAGTCCTAAGAGTTTTTGGTTAAGATTGACAAATGCTTTCATTAAACTAAGTGAAAAATCAAGTCTCTATGAAGAACCCTCGATGAAAATATGTGGAAAACCGGAAAGAAAATGCTAGTAGCAGTGGTCTTCCTCGTATCTTTGGTTTAGTTTCCCATAGTTCCCCAATGTTCTGTATTATAAATATACCTATACAGTGCTGTTCGAAAAGGAAGAAGAAAGATCAAAATGCCTTGCTTAATAAACAACAATAACTGTTCATGCCCCTGAGGCTGCAATCAGAGCCCAGGCTTGGCTTACTGGAGGGTCATGGAGAGGGTGATGAGCAAGCTGGAGCCACTGGGTCTGCAGGGGTTACAGACATTTTCAGGCCAGAGACTCGGGGCACGTGATCATGAATAATGTCAGAAGGAGCAATGGGGCTTGGCAAGCAGGGTTTTTGATAGAGCTGTCACGAGTGCTTGGATCATAAAGTGTCCCAGGTGGCCAAACAGTCCTCTAGGATGCAGGACACAGCTGATAGGAGGTCATACCACTCTCTCCCCAGTCACCAGTGCCCCCCTTCTGCAGTCTCCATTGCTTGTTTGGTCCATATTCAGTCAGCACCGTGTTCAGACACTCCCCAGTCCCCACCCTGGTCTGCTCTGTCTGTCTGCTCACTTCACTACCCTTACTCAGTCCCATGTCTGCGCACTGACTATGCATGGGGGCTACTGCTGCTTTGCATTTTCTGTTTCAGCAATAGCCTTGGGTGACTCTGTTCTATTGCTGTGAGGAAACACCATGACCAAAGCAACCTGGAGAGGAAGTGATCTATTAGAGGTATGCTTCCTCATCACTATTATCACTGAAGGAAGTCAGGACAGGAACTCAAACAGGGCAAGAACCTGGAGGCAGGAGCTGATGCAGAGGCCATGGAGGGGAGCTGCTTACTGGCTTGCTTTCCCTGGCCTACTCAGCCCACCTTCTTATAGAAACCAGGGCCACCACCCAGGGATGGCACCACCCACAATGGGCTGGGCCCTCGCCCATCTATCACTAATTAAATGCTTTCCAGGCTTGCCTACACCCCAATCTTATGGAAGCATTTTCTTAACTCCAGTTCCCTCCTCTCAGGTGACTTTAGTTTGTGTCAAGTTGACAAAAAACTAGCCAGCACAAGCTCTTTACTGCTTTTTCTCCTGNTTAACGTATATGTATCCTTTAAGACTTCATTGTGTTTCCTCTCTGGAAGGCTTCACCAACAGAGCTGAAGTTGGTGGGACTACTTCTCCATGACAACCTCACGTCTTCTTGCATATCTTCATTTCTGTTTTCTGTTCCTCCTTGCTATGCGGTCTTACCACATAGGCACAGGCACCCAACCTTGAGCAAGCACCTGTCAAACAGCCCCAAGGCCTTTGTACAGACAACTCTCCCTTCAGATCTTTGAAATCCTATTTTAACACTTTTCTTTGGAGACAGGGTCTCACTGTGTAGCCCGAGCTGGCCTTGAACTTGTAGAGATCCACTCGCCTCTGCTTTCCAAGTGCTGGGATTAAAAGCATGCACCACTGTGCCTGGCTGAAATCCTATTTTAAAATGCCTTATCTGAACCTTCACAGAACTTCCACACTCTGTTCTCAGGAGATCATCCCTTTCATTCAGAGCAGTATTCAACCCTGTAAGCATTCGTCCGCTCTGTTCTAAAATATGGCACCACCATAACTCATCTTGGGCTCAGACTAGAGTGGGGTGTATCTTGGATTCCTCTCTTTGTTCACCACAAGGGGAACTGACCATCTCNAAAAGCCACATCAAATTTGGCTACTTGGTCACCTAATGTCGCTGGTCCCAGGTCCCCAGACTGGAAATTCCTGGTTTCCCTGCTTTCATTTCTTGCTTTTAAAATGTATAAGTAAAAGCCAGGCGTGTTGGTTCATTCCTGTAATCCCAATACTAAGGAGGCTGAGGCAGGGATTCAAGTTCAAGGCCTGCCTGGGTTACATATTGAGACTCCCATCACAAAACAAAACAAAAAAGGAGGAGGAGAGGGGAGGAAGAGGAGGAAGAGGAAGAAGGAGGAAGAGAAGAAGGAGGAAGAGAAGAAGGAGGAGGAGAAGGAGGAGGAGGAGAAGGAGAAGAGGAAGAGGAAGAGGAAGAAGAAGAAGAAGGAGGAGGAGGAGGAGGAGGAGGAGGAGGAGGAGGAAAAAGAAGGAAGTAGAGGAAGAAGAAATTACTTTTCTGTACAGAACCCTTACCATGCAGTGTAGTCCACCTCCATATCCTGATTGGTGAGGTTGNGCATAGCCTGTTCCTGACCCCTGCTGTAGGTTTCCTTCCTTATGCTCTAGTTTGTCTAGCCTCATCCACACTCCTGCCTCAGGGCCTTGGGATTAGCTCCTCCTTGTCTAGCATACTTCTGCCCCATAGGCCCACACTAGAGCTTCTCTTTCACTAGCTGTCTTCTAAATGCTGCCTCCTTAAGGAAGCCTTCCCTGATCACTCCCTTGTTCTGCCCCATTTTCCTTTTCTGGCTTTTGCTGCACATCAATTATTAAGCTCATAGTTTGCATGGTAAGCTGCCTCCCAAGGGACGACGAAATCGCAGCACCTAGTCCTGGGCTAGGACTTATACTCCCTCCATAAATACTTGCTGAATGAACAGTTGAGTGTTTTCCTACTGAATTCCCCCAAGTCTGGCTCCAAGCTGAGCCCAATCCAAACAAATAAATGAACAATCAGGGTAGTCCCGGTATCCTAAGAATAAATGGAGTGAATGTGTCACATTTAAACAATGGCCATCCAAATGAACCCCAGTGTCCAATAAAAGAGCAGGCAACACTCTTGTGTGGGTGGGGATAACAGTGTTCTGCCTGTATGTCAGAAGGCTGGGCCTGTGGCCAGCCAGCAGCCCGCAGGGCCCTTTGAGTTCAAAGGCGCAGGATCCCNGTCACCCTCTCTGAGGTGCTAGGCTGTCTTCTACACNAGCACCAGTGTCTTTCAGAAAGTATTTGATCCCATGCTGGGCCAGAGCCACTGCTGCCCAGGAAACCACCATTAAGGCTTGCTACCCACCATCACTTTGGTCTAGGGACATGAAAGGAGCTAGTGATTTAGCTNCCTGGGTAGGCCCACACTGGAATGATATGAAAGGACAGCAAACGTCCTGCTTCTCTGGAGGAAGAAACAGATGGCGGGAGGCAGCAGAGCATCAATGGGGACACGCAGGTGTCAGTACCAGCAATCCTGCACAGGCCTGGGGCAGCTCGGCATTACGTTGACTTCTCAGATCCTGGCTGCTTCAAGCACAGGAAGGGGACGATAATAACCTCCTGAGACAGGGGCTCCCAAAGGGTGGTGCGGAGTNNGGATCAGAGGCTCAGCTTTGGTCTGTGTTTGAACAGCTCCCAGGCTTCAGCCTCACTCAAGTCAGGGAACCACTGTCCTTCAACAAGGATAGGAATAGAACTCACGCCCACCAGTGGGATAATATGAGTAAAGGGACAGACGGGCCTTGGGACACAGTAAGTGCTCACTGAACAGAAGCTGNGACTGCTGTTGTCGATCTCATAGGCCACTCTTTCTTCTAGAACTACACTATGTAACAAAGTAAGACAAGTGAAAAACAACAACAACAAACTGGACAGCGACCCTTCNGTGGGGAAGGCGTTCAGGGGCTCAGAGCTCACAGGCACTGCAGTGGTGGGGGTGACAAACATTCAGTCATTCTCTCATTGGGCAAGCCTTTATGAAAAATTTATCCCGTCCCAGGGATGGCACCAAGTGCAGGAACTGCTGGCTGTGAACAGGAGGAACATAGTCCCTGTGTTCAAGAGATCTGGTCAGGAAAATGTAGACAGGCTAGAGCTGCTTCATACACACCAAGATGTTCATGCTCACAGGAAGGCTCCTGACCCAAAAGGAAGTACTGGCCTCACTGAGGAAGACTAGGAGGGGCCCAGGTGAAAGACAGATGCCAACTTTAGCTGCTATGGTGCACAACTCCTGAGGTTATTGTTTGCAGGACCCACTGTGCCCCCATATCCTTTAGAGCCCCTGAAGGGTACATGTGTGGAAGAGGCCAGTGTGAATGGGCTAGTAGGAAAGCTGGGGCCCCACATGTGGGAGGAGAGAAAAGTGGCCCAGCCAAGCCCAGTGTGAAGCCTTAACATTGACCAGAACTCACAGTGTGTAAGCATGGGGGCCGGGTCATAAGGCCTCTGGACTTAACCTTGAAGGCCTACACAGAGCAACTGAAGGTCTCTGAGCAGAGGAGAGAGAGACAAGTCTTGTCCTTGGAAAAGACTGTAGCCAGTGAAGGAATATGGCAAGAAGAGTGAGGGTGATTGGACAGGATTCCTGAGGGTGGTGGGGGTGCTACATCGATGAGCATGTGGAGGGGCGGAGGCTGGGAGGCTGGACAGGGTCAGAGGCTGCCTGGGGAGACCAAAACAGGAGGCAAGACTCATCCCAAGGGCACTGTGCCCTCTGTCCTGGTGGGCAGACAGAGGCAGACTGAAGCTCCCCAGAGCCCCTGGAGGTCGGCGAGGTGTCCCGCTATGTGCAACCACAATTCCCATTTCTGATGGTCCTCCAGCCAGGAAGGACTCCTCACTGTCCCCAAATGTGAGCTGTCCTTGACTCTACACTCCAGCAAGTCCTCTCGTCTCTGTCTTTAGAATACAACCAGAATCTGACTATGTCTTAGCCCACACTCCACCTGGCCCAAGCCTTCACCATCTGCTTAGACCACTGCAGGAATTTCCTCATTAGCCTTTTGGCTTCCACCTCACCGGTCACCTAGCTTCTACACACAGAGAAGGAGATACTTGGAAAACAAAAGCTAGATTACATCTCTCCATGGAACCACCCGAGTCCTTCTACAGTCACAAGCTCTATAGTACTGGCTTCCACTCTGGACCCTCAGTTCAAGTCTGAACTCCAGAAGGAAGGGAAGGAGAGGGAGAGAATGACAGAGGAAGGAAGGAAAGACCTGCACAGCTCATGTGATGGCACAACCTCACCGGAACCAACATGAAGCCGTTTACGGTCTTACACAGCACACTGGCACGCTTACACAATAGACCGTAGGGTACTGTCCTACTCTGCAGGAGAGCACCAGGGCCCGTCTTACAAGCCAGGAAAGCCTTTCTCCAAAAACATTTGGCTGCATGGACTTCATCTCTTGGCTTCCTGTGCCCCAGTCAGTTGGGCCTCCCCACTCCAAGCTCAGCTCTCCCTGTTCTTTCTTGTCCAAGCATGCTAAGCTTGCAACAGAGCCCCTGGCTTCAAGTCCCTGCTCACATGTCTCTTCAGAGGCTGTGGCTTCCTCTGCCTAAGCCTACACAGCCACCCATCCCTGCTGTGTGGGAGCCA